>JAQFZC010003531.1:0-18496 GCA_034695205.1 Dicyrtoma fusca
TCTCTACCTTTTCTGGGGCATCCAAGTTATCTAACGTATTCAGCCCCACATACGAAATGCCTTGCCTAATATACATAACAATACCACCACCACGAGTAGTTACATTTGCTCGGTCTACACGATGTAAGTTATACCTACTTATTATATATGGCCCTGAATGTACCACTTCTATTAACTTGGATTCCGTGACACATAAAATATCCAACTTATATAATTCAGTCAACAACTTCAAACTTTCAATCTTAGCTACAGTAAGTCCATTTACATTTAAATGCAATATTTTAAAGCCCTTGTGGTTACAAAGTACAGTATCAATAGCATCTATTCTCTCATCATTACAGGTACTAATACTATGTAAAGAATTACTGGTATCTACATTATTAGGTAAATTACAAGCCATACACACACTATCAGCATCATTTTTCACAATCCCACAATCTAAACATCGTACAATAGCTACAGGCTGCGTACAGGCTAAACAAAACCAGTCCAAAGTGACAGCATTTTCAAAACCAATTAAACATAGGGTAGTGCATAATACATGATATAGTTTTCGACAATCACTACATTCCACCGATGTTTGATTCCTGCCTATTTGCCTATCACATGCAGTACATCTATTAGCCATTATAAATATAAAGCATCAATAAGAATTAAACCTTAATAAAAGCCTTTGACTTCTTATCTATCCTGTTATCTATACTAAAGCAAATAATATACTATTAATGAAAAACCAATAAACAAGCACATACCACAGAAGCAGTGTAAATATCACCCCGGGTCAATCAATATATAATATCAATATATAACCCGGGTCCCTAATAGCCAAACCGAGTCCCTCAAACACCCCTGTACCGCCCAACTGCACTGACCCTGTTTACCCTCCACAAACCTGGGGAAATGAGGTTCGGCTCAGGCCAGAGACATTTTAAACGTCTAACAGAACCCACTCACCTGTCTCTTTCTTTTGGATTAGGATTCCAAGCATAAAAGGTCGTTTATTCCAAAAGTTAAGTGAATCGTTAATTAATTTACCTGTGTCACAGCATTTCTTCTTTTATTTTTCGTAAAACAAACCGTGATCGTGTAGTGCAATATTCAAGAATTCCAGAATAAAATAGATTGGAAAGTTGAAAGATGGATTAGCATAATATTGGGTCTCGGCCTGAGCGAGCATGTGAAGAATAAACTAAAAGAAGGATTCAATTTAAAATCCATGCCGTAAGTCAAGTTAAGAATTTTGGAGGGAATAAAATAGGGACGGTAGTAAATAGTAAAAGCAAATAGAGTGACTGAGATGGAAGTGCAGTGCAGTGTGTTCGTAGTTGCTGTAGCTTTCGTCGTGTCTGTTGTTATTGTTGGTGTGTTAGAATGACTCCCTTGCCATGCCATGCCATCGGACGAAGCCGACCCATGTTTCTTCATTAGGGTTGGCTTGACGGGCCCCGGAACCATGAGAATTGTTCACCTTTCTAGAGCAGACATCCTATATTACACCTGTCATTTCCGACCGTCTCTCTCCGTAGATTTATACGCCAAAGCCCCTGTATTGTAAATCCAGTCTTAGATCCGAACCATTTCACCCTTTCTCTCCTTCCTTCTCCTTCCTCTCTCGCTCTCCTCTCCAAGTCAGTGGCGTACCCGGCGAAAGTTCTCCGCCATACATTCCAAAGCTAAAGCTCGAATATAAGGATAATCGTTTTAAAAATTTGTTAAGTTTGTTTTAGATGTTATGGGTGGGTATCTTGGAATGTTTTAAAAGATGATATCATATTTTGCTCTTTTTAAAAATTCAGTATAAGATTTTTCGCGTTTTGAACTTTTTATCAAAAATATTGCAATTTCATGCTTTACACTTTTTGAAAGAGCAAGTATTATGCTTTAAACTGTATTAGAAATGCAGTTTAGTGGTTTTCACGTTTTGAAAATAGCATAAATCATTGTTGCCTAAAGCATTGAATCAAGTTTTGCAATTTGAATGCATACGTCGTGTGTGCTTACAACTGTAATATTGGAAACAGTTTCAAATTATACTTCAAAATAGGCCCCTTTTTTAAAATTTACTACTGGTCAATTGAAACGTCAAATGCTCAAATGTTATCTAGGTACTAATAAACTTTTAAAATATTTCAACACACCTGGGAATCACAGCCATTCTGACATTTAACTTTCAAAAGGAACACATTATTTGACACTCTGAAACTTGTGGCTCACGCGTAAAATATTTCTAGACTCGGATCTACGGCTATCTATTTTCCCTCACAGAACAAATAAATAGATAACTGAAAATTCCGACTACGGCTACTGCCAAAAAAAAATCCATCCAACACAATCACATGCAGGATACATTTGGGTAACGGAAAGCCAGCGTACAGACGGAAAGGGAGGGAAAAGGAAGAGAAGTTAGTTGAGCTGATAGTGCAAGAGATGCTGTGGAGTATTTACTACTGTAAAATGTAACTCGCGTAATCGATGTATTAAGGAAGAATAAACCATGTCGTACAGTGTATTTAATTCTTCGACTACATAATGTACCTATGTAATGTGTGATATACTACTAATGCTGTCCCTTCCAGTCCTACACGGGCATAATGAAGGTTGGTTTTACTAGGGATTTCAACGGTTCTCGGGTTTCATGTCAAAATCCGTATCCATCTGTAAATCTGTAGCTGACTTTATGACAACGTTCAGGAGGGTGTTTGTGAAATCGGAATTGCATTGCAATCAAACCAAACTTTCCAAACGTGCGTCCTTCTCATATGCATACACATATGTGCGTGTATGAAGATCGGAAGTAACTTTTTAATACTTGGATTTATACTCACTACTACAGAATATTATCTTATGCAGGGAAATAGGTAATAAACTTATTGACAAGTAATATGCCAGGTCATACAAATTACTTTTAACAAGCAAGAGTATATAGAATGCATCAGTATGATCCCTAATATTACTATATACAGTGCTATATGCGTGGCCATCATTATAGTTGCAGTTGGGGCTCTTGGTTAATTTTGATTTGGCATGTGATGATAGAGACAGCTATAAAATACGGAAATGTAGGCTCAGAAAAATGTATTACTCTCCACCCACATAACCCTCCATCCCTTACGCAGCTACTCCGTACTTAGATTGGTAGTATTCATCTCCCAAGTCAAGCCCTGACTCGTCAACCGTGTAACTTTTAATAAGCTTTTACAGAGAACGATCAATACCAGTCAAGTTTTTGATTGACGCTGCAACTCCGAGACAGAATATGTATAGGGTCTATGTCTTCAGCAGCAGAGAGAAAGCCCAATAGCAATTTGCACTCGATACTTCCCAACCATCCATACGGCCGGCTTACTGATACACTTGACACGAACTTTATACTGACGATGAGTGAGGCAATGTTATTTTTATTCGAATTTAAATTGGGAGGCTACCGCCTCAAGGTAGACACGAGCTTTCACAAATACATATTCAGAGAAATTCCTCATTCTCATTAAAAGTTTACGCAGTTGGACTGGGAACTGGATCTCAATTCGTGGAGTAGAATGTGACTGTGCGAAAAGATCTCTTCCGCCGTTTCGCCTGCCAATTCTCCCTCTTCATCCCTTCGTAATGTATTTGAGACTAATGTTCAAGCTCATGGAATTACACATACAAGCAAACTCGAATACAAGTGTTTTCATTCAGTGCACACATACATTCCTCATTCATGCATAGGTTAAATTCATACAAGTAGTGGCAGTCTTCTAATACTGTGTCTGTCCGTCATTAATAGTTCGTCGTAGCCATCAACACTCAATAGCAAATAATTATTTGGAATTCCAACTCAGGAATGTTAAATGGTCTGCACGCGAGAAGGCTTGGCAAATAAAAAATAAAGAGTGATGGAGCAATGAATTTTCCAACAATAAATTCCCGGCAGCTTGTAGGTACTTATTGTAATTCAAATTCAAGCCTCGAAGTTAAACAAATAGAAAATATTTCCTTCGTGAATAATTTGGCACATTTAAATTAAAGGTGTCTGTTAGTATTGTTTTGCTTCTTTCGCGGACGCTGCTGTTCTTTTGTAACCTATGGGAAATGCAGCTGGAACTGAATAGTAAAATTATTCACTTCAATCGACATTCGTAGGCATCCTCTCATGTCAAAATAAATTAATGCAAATAGGATTGTTCAAATTGAAACTTGAAAGGAGTGAAGAGAGGGATATGTGGTATCAGTTAGGTTTAAATTTTAAAGTCCACACGGACGGTTGCGCTGGCTCAGAGTGAGTATGCGGTGGATGACACATCTTTTCCGTGAATGATAGCTGACGTAGAGGTGGAGTTGAAAGGGAAATTGACGCCGGGCCACGTCTCAGGAGTTTGGCTGAGTAAATTGACAAGAAAGAGAAAGAAAGCCGACAATTGCAAAACTCAATTTACGCACACATCCTCCTTGAGCACACATATGGGACATGGAAGCATGTGTCACTCAATTTTTGCCGAATTTCATTTTAAAAAAATATCCCTTCACGTTCCGTGCTGTCCTAACAGTAGCAGTTGACTCTTGTTCTCCACTTGTTATTCATAGACAATTCCCGTAAGACACAACAGGATGCTCAGTTTGGTCTCAGGAAAAGAATGCTTTGTGAAAAACCCAGAGAAAACAGACAGGAATGCCGACCGATGGTTCTGGGAACAAATTGCAATGCATATGCGTCACGTGTGTGCATCCTTAAAATCAGAGATACGAAAACGGGTACTGGAATGGTGGGCCATCCGATAAATGTACCTTGACTACGTAGGTTGCGCGCTTTAGCGTTCCCCTTCTCCAGCTTAGGCAATTCTTATAGACACATTTAGTAATATGGACGAATTGATGGCGATACGGTGACGGCGAGGAAATGTTTAGGGTGGTCTTGACATCTGACACGAACCAGGACCAAAACACACTTAGCCAGAGCATTAAGTCCTCCGCTACATCTCCGAACCAAGGGGCTTCAAGTTCCCTCGCCAGCTCATCAGTGCTTCTGCACCCGCATCCTACATTTTAGCCTGTCATATTTATATCTGCTCAGATGCCAACACAACTTATTTCCTCATCCCTTAAGTACTTCTGTAAACTTTGGTAATATGACGTCCCCTTCCCTTAGCTTCAAGTAATTATTCTTCCACAGACAGTTCCCTCAAAATATCTTTTCCCACTACCTAGCAATCCAAATATGACTCATAGGCGTATATCTCTATGGCTCACCTGTTTTCTGTTTTTCTTCAAAGTTGCCAGTGCCACGTTGAAAGTAGGTACTTTGAAAGGAGGGCTGCACCGTAGAGCAACCAATGTACAGTTAATTTCCATTTTTATTCTCATAGAAACCTTAAAAGAAATAGAAGCCCCGAGTAATTTTGAATAAAGTTTCTCCTTCTTGAGTGACCCGACCCACGCATCAATTTAGGAAACAAAATCTATAGAAATGGAGAAAATTGAAGCTTCCTTTATGCTGATGTGAATTGTATCGGCCAAATTTGTACAGCTCAATTTAGTGGAGGAAGAAAAAAAGGGAGAAAAAATATCAGTCCCGAGTCATAACTCACGAACAAGTATATTTGTATACTTGAAGATAAATTAAGGGCTTACGAAGTTTTCTTTTCTTTCCTTTGTGCAGCAAAGTATACGGAACCAATGGCCGCGGAGCTTCTCCAGTCCTCGCATCTACTATGTATGTATGTAAAGCGTGGAAGAATTCTACAAAAATTATGTATCAAAGAGTCAGCTGTGCAGCGTCGAAGAAGGCTTGTTATACATGTTAGTGGTTGTCTTTTCTTTAAGGGGCTGCTAGATGTTACGTCTTATGATTTGAGTGTAGAAGATCCAGGCTTTCCAAAGCACGCATCTGCACCTCTTGAACAAGTAAATAACAGAGTGCCTATTCATTTTCTTCAAAACATGCAAAATCGTTGTATTTACTCATTCTATAAAAATTCTGCACATTTTCAAAAACTACAAAATATTTTATATTTACTTTTCCAACAAGGGAACATTGAGACATGGACTACAGTTACACATTAAAAAACCTACACAAGAAGCCTACCTCTTGGAAAGCTGGCCAGTGACGTAGTAGTTGAAGTGCCCCTCGTTGCCGTGAATATCTGTGTCTCATGTGTACCAGTGTGTAGTTGGGTT
Organism: Dicyrtoma fusca; assembly: GCA_034695205.1. Taxonomy (NCBI): domain Eukaryota; kingdom Metazoa; phylum Arthropoda; class Collembola; order Symphypleona; family Dicyrtomidae; genus Dicyrtoma; species Dicyrtoma fusca. The sequence continues at coordinate 6,154 of JAQFZC010003531.1, forward strand.
GCAGTGCGAAGGTCTCTCCGTTTCACCAGGATTCCATGGGATCGCATTGGATTTGCCATATAGCCTTTCAAGATGTGACTGACTGTAATGAATGTGGTTATGGATGGTTCATTGGAGAATTTTCAACGGGACGAATCCATTTGGTCCACATTACTCACATTCAAGTGATACACGCAGTGCTTTGCGGGGCAGAGGCTGAAGCATTGGAGTGTCTGCCGGCAAAAGGGAATCCAACTCGGAGTCCACATGTAGAGATGTTAACCCGAGGAGGACGCGGATGACTTTTACTCACTCCAAAGGATCCTCGGTCGCAGCTTCACTTCTCATTCTCATTCAGACCGAGTTGGTCTTGGCATATTTACTCTCCCTTCTCCCCTTTCACATCTTCCACTTCCATTCACCATCGCTCGTCTTCAGTTTCTCCTCAGTTCCCTGCATTTTTTCAGTCGGTCCACTCGCGCTTCAAAAGGTTTGGGCCACAATCTACAAATCTACATGATGGCAACCTACCTAGCGGTGGAATACTGATACAGTTCAGCTCTTCTTGTAAGTTTGGGGCCTGTCAACGATGCCGTGGTAGAAATTACTTTTTCGAAATGTCCAAGTACCATGTTCTACACTCGTCAAAAAGTTAAATCTATTTATATATTTTTGAGCAGTTTATTTGGAAATCGCATCTTTAAAAAATGTTAAATTCAATTTTGCATATTTTTAAAATGCCATTATGTTGTTTTACGCTCGTTCAAAAAGTGTGTGTCTATTTTTTAAACTTTCTAAAACGATGCTACTAAACGTTTCCACCTTCTCAAAACATTTTCATTTTTAAATGTTTTCAAAGTACTTTTTTCCAATCCAAATGGTGTGGCGACATATTTAGGTCCTGTGCTATACGGATATATGCATGGGGTATATTTGCTTGCAGGTATATTTGTCTGCAAAAAACATCTTATAACGTTGCGGTTTAAATTGTCGCGTCGTGTGCATGATGAGCATGCTATAAAACCTTGCATAATTTTTTCCGGTGTGGTGCACGTAGCGCATTTTTTTTATGTCAAATCACATTGTAAACATCCATGCAAAACTAACAGAAACTGAACGCTAAAAGTTTTTATTTGTCTCTTACCAAATAAGTCATAGTTGCCATAAGGCAGAGAAGTTACATCTATTTTCTTGTTCTTCCATTCAAAATCAAAATAAAGATTTCATTATAATTTAAGGTTAAAGGTGTCTACACAAAATATCTGTGACTCATAATTTTGTCCTTGGCAAGATGTTTGCTGTGATACAAAATAGAATTTCAGGAATTGTCTAAGACACATCTTGTAGACGCATACAAAAGTATTCGAAACTTTCTTCTGTACGGATTCGTAATCCTGTAGAGTATACAAGTGCAATCTGGATGTTGTGCTGCAAAGTATCCCTCGAAATGGCTTAATAACTTTTGAACTATAAATTTTGATTAGTAAGCTGATTTTATTGTAGACAGCAATGCAAAATGGCACATAGAATCATGAAAATCTGATAAGGTTTTAAAACGTAATGGCCCATCTCCCAAATTAGCATTACAGGTATGTGACACTATGTATGACCAAAGTAAAATAATGCTGAAACCCCTCAACACAAAATCATAAGATTTCGGTCCAAAACCATAAAATATGTTAGCTATCTAAAACGCTTCTGGGGTCAAAGGTTACTAGTGAAGGTTGCAACGAATAAACGATTGAAGAGGTGCATGTTTACAATAATTTCTATTGTTTTGTACCGAAACATTCGCCTGAAAATTTATTTATTTACTTAAAAAATTGCCCTCAATGAACTCGGTATACCACAAACTGAAATAAGGAGTTCCTGGATAGCACAGAAAATGTTTTATGAAGGTCTAAGCAAAATTGGCAAAGACAGGTTTTTCGGGAAAAATCAATAAAAATTATTGTGACCAAGCATCTCTTCAATAGTACATACGTTTGTTGCAACCTTCACAAGTAACCTTTGACCCCAAAATCTTTTTAGATAGCTAATATATTTTCTGCCTAGTGTCCTATACCTGTATAATGCTAATTTGGGCCGATTTTGGGAGATAGCCCACAAGGTTTCATACTTTATCAGTTTTTCATGATTCGTATATGCCAAAAATGTGAATCGCTTTGTCTATTAATATCAGCTTGCTAATCGAAAATCGGATTCTTCGTGTAAAGGTTATTAACTGATTCCTAGGGATGCTTGGAGTGGGACAGCCTGTATATGCAATTCACGAAAGATATATATACGTGCTGGGCTAATTTACATGCGCTTAAAGACTGACAATTTTATAGTTTCACATTGGCAATAAAATCTGAAATATCTGTAATTTTATTTCACGGTGTTTGTTCATATGGAATTTAGTGGGACAACTACATGGATGATTACAATGCCTACATAAAAGTCTATGTAAATCCAAACACGTATATTTATCCGTATCCTAAACTAAAGCCAGCCAGCCCAAGATTTATTGCGTAATAAAAACAAATACGCTACAAACTATATCGTGTGCTATTAGTCTGTGCATATGTGAGGAACTTTTATTGCTATAGTACAATACAAGATACAACGTAGGATATTTTTTGTGTCTATTACTTCTAAAGCAATCGTCACTCCATGCTTCTCAATAGCTGTTCTGCATTGGCCTAATCTGGTTTGGTAGGATTTACGCTTTAAATAAAGTTTCCTCTGAGTGGTTACTCGGTTACTTCTTTATTCAGATATGCATGGAAGCAAGGTTATAAAATTGGAAAGTTGTCTGTCAAATTAAAAATTGATACGACGGAGTGGAGGGACTTTTATCATTTGGTTAAAAGCTATTCTTTCCACAACCTGTCATTCACGTCGTCATCGTGTAAAGCCGAGTCAAGCTGTGGCTCTGATTTCAACTTGAACAAAAATGCACAGAAAATAATGATACTGATGTACGCGGATTATTGCGGATGCATGACAGAGCGGAGAATAGCATAGGAGGCCATGTAGAATTTATGGATTCGCGTGACTCCCAATGACAGCTTGCGTTCACTGACTTGAAATCTCCGTTGGAATTTCTCGAGCCGCATGTACAGGAACAGATAATCGTGGTGAAGTGAGCAATGTGTGGATATTAGGGCCATAATAGTTGTGAGAGTTTGTTTATTTTGAGCAAGCTTTCCCTATTATGTAGCCTGCTCTGTGTACATTCTTTGAAGGTAACTGTCATACAAACAAAAAACATAGGCAATAATTTAATACTCAAACAAACATGCATGCAATACAAATCCAAATCGTACATCGATGCGCCCCTTCCCCATCCCTTTAAACCACGGCCAAAAACGTCCGTTCAAGAAAGCACGGAGCTCAAGCTGTAGAGGATATTTGAACAGGGGAGACTCCGAGGAACGGGGAGTGATTAAGGATTTTAATCAGGTCGATGAAATTAATTGCTCAGAGAATCTTCCATTAATGAAAACAAATAGATTAGGAGACAGAGAGGGACTCGCCAGCCTTTCTCGCCTTATTGAATATTTCATGGTTGATTGACTTGAGCTTGAACACTGAAATTGTGTGGATGGGAAGCCATGGATTGGCACTGCAGAGCCTCCTCCGTCCTCTCCTTCACGTGGGTTAATCCTTTCAAATCATACACATTAACTTCACCGGGACTTCCTTTGCCTCATTCAGATAGCTCACTGCAGTCACTCCTGCAAAACAAAATAAAATCCCTACTACTTCCTATTCCTTCTGCCGTCCATGCCATTATCAAAGTCACCACTATTACTCATCCTTCGATAATGAGAAATGAGAAGTGGTATTTCAAGTAGTGTGAATGTATACATAGAAATGCAGCTGCAGATGAGCTTGGACTGTTATTTTGATTGCAAAAGAGATCGATCAGTTGAAACGGAACAAGGAGGCGGAAAACCGTGTGTTTAACTTGTAAATACTCAGCTACATTCATTATACACGCAATTTTATTGCGTATAAATTATACAGACTGAGAATTTATTGTATTCGCTTTCCCTCAAATACTCAATTTACTTCTCACAAAGCGGTCACAAAATCTCTTAAGATTAGTCGTCTTGAGCACACACTTCTCCATTACTATACTTATGTAGGTACATGTAAGTGGTGGGTTACAAGTTCGCCGAGGATTTTCATGGAAGCCACTTGCGACGCAGGAAGGGCGCGTTAATAAATAAAAATTACTCAAGCTACACGTACGGAATGAGTGTGGTGAATGAATGAAAGTCATCTGGAAAGATGATTTACGCTAACATCCTGGCTGGAATTGATTAGAAAAATGTAGAATCACTTTGGAAGGATAATGAATGAATATTTTTACAGCTTACAGGTGCACCCTTACGAGCAGCAACATTCTTCCCCAGGCTTCGTCTATGTTGCTTCCTTTGCTACTGGAAAAGACTTCTCAGCTGCTACGTGCTACGGACGTAGCTCTTCCTTCCATCCACACGAAATTAAATACTTGCCAAGCATCGGCCATGCGATGAGATAAGGCTGAACGTTTTACTTTTAGCAGCAAAGAAATGTTTGTTTTCTTGAGATTCAAGTCTGCTTGTGTGTGTAGGGGCGCATATTGAATTACAGGTTGGAGAAACCAAGTTTAGAATGTCGGCCTCGCCAGTCCATAAACTATGCTACAATGGCTTTAATGCTCGTCCTTAGTGCTAATGCCACTCAGGCAGAATACAAGTAATTCACTAAATGGCCGTCCAGTTCACTGCAGACCCACCCAACAAAGGCTGTAAAGGAACCTCTCGTTGGAAGTGCACAGCCTGACGCTGGAACACTGCATGGAAGGCTGGACGAGAGACTTTTCTCAGGTTGCTGAGTTGTGCTGCGGTGATTAGGGTGACGTGGGCTGTGAGTGGCTGGAACGCAAGTTGACATAATAACTCCATTATGTGGAGCAGGATGAAAGGGAGTTATTAGCATTGACCGCCACAATGTTGACCGTACTGTTGACATGAGAGTAAACACTCGAGTCCTTTCAATGGACTCCAAGTCAGTCTTATGGACTTGTGTGTCAGTCCCGCGTATGTTTACTCTTAGTTTCCATTTCCACGGAAGCCTCCTCCAACCTTTGTCTGCTTCCCATTATTATCCTTATTATTGTATTTAAATCCTGGCACTAGACACTGGATCAACCAACGACAAAGCAAAGGCATCAAACCTGACTTCCATATCTACAAATCTTCACAGTGGCGGGTCCAGCAAGTCCAACTGATAGCCTAGTAGGGAACTGCCTTCCATAGACTTAAAGAATTGAAACATCTCTAGATGGAACGAGATGGAACGATTTACATATGGCTTTAAAATTTAGTAAATTAATAAATTATCTTTAAATAATCTTTAAAAGGACAGTTTTTGATTTATTTTTTAACTTGGCGACTTCCCAGCAAATACACTTGTTAAAAGGACAAACGATCCAGTTTGAAGAGTGACTTTTTCTGTAATATTTTTATTACACATAAAAACCTGTGTCTAGATCCGGCTCTACTGTTGACCGAATCTACACACGCTGTGTCCATTAAGAGCGTTTGCCTTGTTGTTATTCTGTTATGTATGATGCGCTGGTGAGCACTTTGGACCTTGCGTATGTATTATGCATGTATTGATGCCCCATGCTTTATTACCCTCAAACGCTAAATGATGTAATCCAGAAAATATTGGAGGAAATGACGAGTGGATTTTGAATGTTTCTGTTGGCGTATGAATAAGCTAGTAGCGACAGCGAGCCATGTCTTGGTTTGGTGTTTGCTTGGCTCTGGATTAAATTAGCTGCTCATGCCTCCATGAGTGAAATGCGGAACATGGCTTTGAGCTTGAGTTGTCTGTGTCAACTTAAGTGTATTATCTAGTGTACATTTCACCTTTATTTGCTCTGGACTCTTTCTGCTTTGACTCTGACTCGGAGGGACTGATGAGTCTTTGTCGATTTGACGGGGATATTCGTATTAGGTGAAGTTTCTAGTTGCTCATGCTTATGAATGAATGAAATGTGAGTCCATTTCGGGTGATTTTGGGAAGAAAGTCGGAAAAAATTAACAAAGCAATTAACAAAGCCAACATTTGTGCTTCCCCGTCCGTTGAGTCTGTCCGCTCTCTCTCTCAACATTTCCCATTGCCACTTAGTTAATGAAGAACGGATGTGTGCCTGGACTGAGCCGCTATTATCAACCTCCTCTCAAGCACTCTCGTCAGTTCGCCTTCTCTTCCCTCGTATACTTCTCCCAATCACCAGAACCAGCCGGCTCGTCCATATTACTACATTGCTCCTATAAATACCCCAGGAGCAGTCAACTCATTTTAATATACTTCCACAACATAAATATCTGCGCTGGCTCTCCATGCAAGGCACAGGGAAACGGCTGCTCCGATAGCAGTTTCTCTATTGCCGAGTATTTTTCAACTTAAATGAACATGCACCAGTCATTACAGACTGCCCTTCTGGGAATTCTGTTGCTCTATAGCCTAGCATAGCAGAGTCCGCTGCTGGAGTAGAGAGAGTCGAGAGACTGGTGTTCGGAGGAGGGTAGTATCTTATTTTTGATTATTCAACCGTGCCGCTTCCAGCCTCATATAATTTACATAAGAAATTCCTGCTTGATCTGCCCTACTTCTCCAGCCCTAACAAGAAGTACGACCACGGAGCTTCAAGTCTATTCAAAATACAATTTCTGAATACATGTCCAACAAATTTCATCTTTCCACCGTAACAGTATATCTCCCGTGAATGTGCAAGACCAGCGATCTGCACTTTCTTTTAGCCAAATTGTGTAAGCTGTCTCATTTCCCCTTAAAAGCAAACACAGCTATCTACTGTCTGTACTTTAAAACAGCACTAGCAATTAGGCACCCTTTCACCTTAAGACAAGCTCTCGGGGTTGTCTTATAATACCTGATTTTCAAACAAAGGATAAACACACTGTCTACTTTCTGCTTGTTTTGCCTTTCTGGTATCTACTAGTGCAAATGTTCTGTAGCTTCACAGCTTGGAAAAGTGGGGGAAATACTTGGCATTTATTAGTGGGAACAAATGAGCTTGTATCACATTTAAAAAACGATCAAATACCCCATATTACTTGTTGGAGACTATTGAGAAATCGCAAGAGCAAAAATTAAAATATCAGAACAATGAAGTGATCAATTAATTTCGGAATAATTTATTATTATTACTGTCAGAAATTGCAACAAAGCTCAATGCATACTTGAGTTCTAGAAGGCCCTATGCAATGTAGTAGCAAGATATAGGTGCGGTGACTACAATACTGCAATTTGAAAAATGATTTCCCGTTAAGGATATGTGTAAGTTGAATTTGACAAGTTGTGAGTTCGTAGCAGAGTATTCTGCGAACTCAAGGAAGACATTACTGGAGCAATTTAGGCAGAAAAATCTGAATCTGATTAGTCTGTCTGTGAGGGAAAAGTGTGTTGATTCATGCCATGGAAATGACTGTCTTTAGAATCACTCATACTTGGCACTCACTGCCCCTCCTAACTTCCCTCCTAACGACGACCACATTTTTCTGGTTGTGGAAAACTTTCACTTCTCTGCACTCCTCATGCTCGTCTGTCATCTGCCAGGAGCAGACTTTGTTCATTTGCCTAAAACTGAAAAGAGTGCCGGCGAGAGAAATGTACAACAATGTTATGACGGGAGCGATTATACAACAAAAGCAAGTGAGCTTATTTCTTGTGCTTCTTGGAACAAAACGACCCACTAAACTGCCACGTCTATTTCCAAAGTAAAGTTTTTGCTCGCTCAGCCGACTTGACTTCCACTACACACAACTGCAAGACAGTTCTCATTCTTCTCATTAAGCACATTCTTTTTCTTTTCCCTGTGCAGGCACATGGAAGAGCATTTAGTCATTTCGACTCTGCTGGGATGAAAGCCTCAATGAAGACAATTAATACGCTTGAATATTTTACGCAATTATCTCCATTTCTTTCCCTTGTATGCCTGCCTGCAATTACTAAGGATTCTCCGGACGAGCTTCAAGCTGTCTGAAGGATCGATAAATAAAAATTATTGCCGTGTATTTGATAAGTAATAATAATTACACTGCGCATTACCACATTTATGTGTACAATTACAAGTACATGACTGGAAAACACGATCTCAACACTGATATCCGTTGGCCCAGGTAAACTGCAAGAGCAAAACAATTCCCTGTATTAGTTTCTACCGTAAAAAATCCTGTTTGGACAAGGCTGAGAAAATGTCTGTGAAGCGAACTTAACGTGCCATCCCAGCTGTACCAGGGGCTTTGCATATACTAGGCAGTCTTGTGAAAGCAAATATTGAGGAATTACTTACATAGCGTCGGTGAAGAAGCATGGTGACTTAAGTGCAGTTCCCGCTAAAAGCATTGTGAAGCAAATCAAGTGTTCCACTGATGTCTTTTTGACTTAGGTAAGTTTATTATACAATTATATTTTTTACCAGGGTGTTTAAGAAGTGTACACATATTACTTTTTCAAAAATAGTGTAAAAGTAGTAAAATGCTGTTTACTTTTTTTAAATGCACTGGCAAAAAGCTAATGGTTGGGACGTACGTCAAAATGACATCAAGGGAACGCTGGACTTGTGACAGAAGGCTTCTTCACCGGCGCTATGCATGTATACCTACGCGTCTTTAGAAGCGAATGCTTTTAATTTGCAAAGAGACGAAAGATTCGTGTTTTGTTTGGGCTTCTCGTTGAGGTAAGAATTGAGAGGCCCCTTGATAGGTGTGTGTCTGTGAGAAGTAGATGAAGATGCTGCGATATGTGATGACTGTGAAGGAATGATGATGAATGTACGGCGTTGGATTAGTGACGACTGCTCTGCTCAAACTAAACACTTATGGCTCCTCCGTTCGTGTTGTTATTCTGTCCGTGCCGGAGTTCCTTCGCTTTTAGTTTGGTGTCAAGTTCCATAAAATATTGAGTTTCAATCTTTTCCAAAGCTCATTTTTCTCAACTAACTATCCTTCAATGGACCGTTGAGCGAGGAGAAAAACTTGTGCGGGTTCCGTCGTCCACGTCTTCAGCCAGCATCTTTAACTACGAAGGCTCTTTTTGTTTTGGGTCCTTCGTACCTTTTCTCAGTCTCAACTGCCCTCCTTAAATAATACACTTGTTGTTCTTCACGTCTGCTCATGAAACCCAAGCATGATTGTTAACGTAAGTTAAACTGGAGACGAATGAAGCATAAGGGCCATTTATTAGTGGTAAGGAATTGACCGTAAAGTATGTATAGCGTATCTTTTCTCTGCTGTGCCTTGCGTTCCTTCGTCTTCTCTGTGCAGAAGATGTGATACGTGTACACAAACGGAGATGAACATGGTAGGCGATTCCTTGAAAGGTTGTGGTTGTAGAGACAGGCCAAAGCCAGGCAATAAATCTGTATAGAGGAGATCTCAACAACAGCTACAACAGTTTCTCAACAGTTTCGGGATTACCATCCAAAAAAATCTACACGACATGTACTTGTACCAAAGTGTAGAAGGAGCAAAATGGCCTATTTTCTTACTCTTTTCTTAGCTAAAGAATGTCCCAAATACACTTTCTGCTTCACTGTGAAAATGGCCCAAGTCTGCTCACATCTTCAAGTGCATCCTTTTTACATATGGATATCCTTTGAGCAGAAACTGGACTGTAGACATTTTCCAATAATTACAGTGGCAATACTTGTGTGGGGGTATTCGAAAAAACACATGAAAGGCAAACCTGCGCATACCCTTGCTGTAGAAATAGATGCTCGCCCTTTCCCAAAGCAATCAAAAAATACTTTTGTCTCCCTAACAATCCACTGGTACTTGAAATCTTTTCAAACTGACAGGATATACATCATTTTGCCGCTTCCTCATCCTCTATGTTGGATGCCAAGGAAGAAGTTGGACGTGGCAGGAAAAAAAATAGAGCAAATAAAAGAGCATCGTCTATTGTGTTTAGTGCTCATTGTGTTGTAGAATTGGACTGACTACACGCGTCCGTGAAATAATAGTACATGGGCAGAGGCAGGACTTTCATTTGAGGTTTGCTGGCTTATGCTCTACGTTACACACGGTGCATTAGTGAGTGTAGCTTTTTTGCTGGTGGAACCGATTATTGCTACTGCCATAGCACCAGAGGAGATGCATTAGCCATCCCAATAATAATAATCAAGCTGGAAATCTGTTGGCGGGTTTCTTTCCCAGACCTTCTACGGAGACTGGATACATTGCTCTCCTGTCTCTCCTCTCGTCCCTAAGCCTGCACTCCCTTGTAAATTATGATTCACAACTTGTAGTCTACTTCGCTACCTATCAGCGCTTCTTATGTGTCTTGTAATGCTCCTTCCATTGTGAGCAGTCAAGAACAGGAGAGGCTTTAGCGCAATAAATTCAATGGGGCTCACTTTTCCATTCATTATATGGTGCCTTTTGCATTCCTTGGGCAAATATGTGTACTGTAAACTGGCCACTCCGAACAAAATTGCAAAACTTCAATTCCTCCATTCTAGTTTTAACTTAAGAGTAAACTTACAGAATACAAGCGTGAATTATTATTTCAATTTTTGCTCGACCCTTTTTACGGTACAGATAAAACGTTCGGACTTCCAGGTCCTGTGACAACAATTCCAACGCATTGCAGATTCTTTTTACTACAAGCCAAAGACCAGGAATGAACTCAGGCGGCAACCACCCCTGAATCAATGTGCTCAACGTAACCTTGGATTTGGATGGATTCATAAAAATCTAGCAATTAAACCTTGCATACATGTGCACAGTATGTAACGAAGGAAAAATAAATGGTGTAGATATGGTTTGTGTACATGCTGTAAGGTACGGTGAAAGATGTTGCAGTGAGGACCACTGTACTGTAGAAGCCTTCTTTGTAACTTCGAACCAAGGGAATAAAATATAAAATGCTTTCAGTGAATGCTGTTTTTTCTTACTGCATAATTAATACAGAAGTTGTAATAATACAGAATACAGCATGTAGTAAATGTCCATATAATAGTAACGGCTCTGCTTATCGTTCAGATCGCATGTGCCTATTCAAGATAGCGTATCAGTTAGTACAACTGTTTTTTAATAAAATAAAGTGGGCTTCTGCAGTGTGCAGCACACAAGTGAGGGCTGCAGAGACACAATTAATGAGTAAATTGTTGTGCTGTGCATGGTTTCAGCCTTTCAGCTCTCTCCTTTCTTTTTGCAACAAGAAAATGAAAACTTTCTAAATCCAACAATATTTGCACTTACAACAACAAAATCCATATCGCCTGTTAAGAAGCAAAGTGAGGGATATGCAATACAAAGTAGTACACGCGGCACACACTCTTCAAATTGTCTCTTAACGTACGTACATATTGTGGGTGAGGAAGCTTCAGTTTAGGTCATTTAAGTCCAGCACCCCTGTAGTGTCATTTTGACCCAAGGCCCAACAATAAACTTTTTAGCTTTCTTTTCAAAAATGTTAAATATACTTTGCACTTTTTCAAAAATTTAATTAAAACTGCTATTTACACTTGTTCTAAATAGTAAAACTATTATTTACATTTTCCAACAGCATTAAAACTGCTTTTAGCACCTTTTTAAAAAACATACAGCTGATATTTACATCTTTTCATAAAGTGCAAAAGTGTTGTTTATAATTTGTCAAAATCAATAAATAAAAAGTGTATTGATGGGACTTGCGTGGGGATTAAGCGGGGACTGGACGAACCCACAATGCTTCTTCACCCACGATATGGATGCTCGTTGGAAAGTGAAGTGCATTAGCGTTTAGAATGGTTCTGTGAGCAAGAAGGGTGCCTTGTTATAAGCGGACTAAAAATTGAGATACGTGAGGTTACATGTGGAGGGAAAAGGATCCGAGTTTACAACTGCAAGTATGTTCCCTCGCTATTAATATCCTATCTTTTCAGATTTTCGGGTTTCTGTGACTGCTGAGTGGAGAGAGCGCGGATCTGTTGAGAAAAACGACATGGTTTTGGTGCCCCCGTGGGAATTCATCATCGTCCAAGATTTGAGCGGTTATCCAAGACTTATCTTTTTCAAGAGAACCAGAATCAGCGCCACAGCAACAGCAGCTTTCTCCCTCACACACACACGCGTCTTTCATTTTCATTTTCATTCCACTCTCCACTGGAACAATTGGATGCTGGATAATACAATGCTCGCTGCTCAAAGACATATGTAGCCATTCTATTGCTACAAGAGTCCTTCCTTCATTTGGCACTGCAGTTTTGACTTGGGACAAAGATACCACATCACTCTTACAATTTATATCTATGCTGAGTTAAAGTCTCCTTTTATTACTATTACTACTTCTATAGCATCTCCATGTGATC
>JAQFZC010003532.1:0-18496 GCA_034695205.1 Dicyrtoma fusca
ACGTTGGTTGGAAGAGCCTGGGGACTCTTCAAGCTTCTGGTGGCTACCGAACTAGTTCTGTTTTTGATGGGGTATTTTTTCGGTAAGTCAAATATTTTGTTTTACTTTTATTTGTAGTTTAAACTTTTTGAAACTGTCAACTTCTTTTGACCTGTCTGAAAGTGTTGGTAGTAGTGTTGCAAGTTTTCGACAAGGTTGACTTCTACCTTTGACCTTTTATTCCTTCAATAGTTCATAGTAGTATATAGTGGTATTGGTATGAATTGTCGGTCGGAAAGTTAAAAAAGTCTCAAAATTTGCATAGAGTCATTCCTTAAGTGTTTGTTAAGCGGAAACGTCAAACGTAAGTAGTGAGAATGCGTCAGGAATTCTAATTTCGTTCATGTTAATGTTGCCCAACGAGATCCAAGGTCAACAAGGTCGACTTCTGACTTCTACCTTTGACCTTTTCGGGCTTTGTTCTTTACTACTTCTCTGTTCTTTTCAAACGAGTTAATTTCTAGTTCTGACCTTTTCGAAAGTGCAAGTTACTAATGTTGAATGTTTTAAAAAATGTTGAGTCTATTGATTGTTGATCGGTTTAAAAAAATTAATGTTGTTTAAATTAATGTGTTTTTTCACATTTAGCTCTCATTACTGGTATTTTGTGTGAGGCTTCGGAAGAGTTTCGAAGAGGATTCACTGTCGGACACGAGAGGGTCAAAGGTTCAAAGAAATTATTCTTTAAACGTTTTTTTGGGGTGAAGACGGAGAGAGACGGAGCTGGGACAGGAGTTGATGAGGAAGAGGATGGCAACCCCGAATTGAGTGAAAGTTCAAAAGACGTCTAGTTGGGTTGTCACTGTTGTCAGTAATAATAATAATAATGATGACAAAAATTATACGTTGAATAATGTAATTATTGAAATAATTGAAAAATAAATAAAAATATATAATTACTGACACCAAAAACAAATAGAAAAATCCCAAAAATTTTTTAAAACGTCCAAAAAATTAAAAATCCGGGTAGAAGAAAAATTCAGGTAATACCTAGACGGCCGAGGTGGTATGGTGGTCTATTTTCGATTTTTCCAAAGGGGGTAGGCAGGTATTACCGGGATGGGACCTTTTGGGGTGGGTGTATTAGTTACGGAGCTACATATTACAAGTCTTCATTCACTCGAAAATCTGGAAAGTATGTTTATTAGCAGTACCCGGGGTAAAAAACCAATGACTATTGAAATTCTTACAGCGATTTTTATCCAAGTTTTGAAAAAAAGTAAAGTGCAAACGTCTATCTGTAACCGCAGTCTCAGCAGCGGATGCAGCAGTCGGCAGAGTATCCAGTTTCCTAAACTGATCCTAAACCCTAATGGCAATCAATTTCAAAATCTTTCGATTTGAAGTCTTGAAGACAACCTTAAAATTTGTAGTGAGACTATTTATCTATGCTACATATGTACAGTGGAAAGAGGGTATTCTGGTTGATCACCCTTTTCCCTTGCAGAATACATAATAGTAAGCTCATACATAGCAATCTCAGCCTTCCAGTAATGAATCGAAACTTGTTTAATCGATATAGTGATATGCACCGTATCACATTTGACATTATGAACAGACGAAAGGCGTAATATTATATTAAAACTAAATGAGTATTGTAATTTTGTTTTTGACCCAGTATTTATACAGTGCCCAGTATAATACAAAGTACACGTAATCGTAATCAATCTCTGGTAACTATATTAGCTGTGAATTGTGAACAGAATCCGGAATATCAGAATGTTGCAACAAACCGAATTCAGTTTTGACACTTCAGAAACACCAGCGGAAGCAGAAGTGTCTCCTTCAGCATTATTGAATCAGGCAGAGCAGAAATTTCATCACCATTTAACGCTTGGAATTGAGCAAAGACTTAGTAAGAAATGAGTTCAAAGCTCATGCAGTTATGTATATCTTCTGACATTTACATTTATTGTAGTCTTTAATACTCTACAAAAGGGTCGTACAAAATAGATTCGGATCAGAATTTAACAGATTTTTAGTTAATAAACTTTTGATTTTTAACAGAAGATAATCCGATGATTAAGGACGTTAAATTAATAATCCGAAAGCCTGTTGACAAACTAACTTTAAATTCTTGGGAGAGGAAACACTGTTTAACATTCCCTCAAGATTTAAAAGATTACTACTCCTCAACGAACGGCTTTCGGTTAGGATGGAATTTGGATCACGCTGGTGATACTCTTAGAATTGGAGATATGGGCATCAATTCAATTGGACAATTGGTACCCGTTGATAGTGTTGCACAGTCTTCAGAGTCTTCGCTAACACCAGCAAATAAACCAGGTTCCAAAAAGGATACTTATCTTCAAATGTCGTTTGCAGAACTACAACAAAATCTTGTAAGCTTTAGCAGAAATACATATGTCTGACCTTATGGAATTAATTTTAAATCGTTATTAGCAAGCTTTTTGTAACTTTTAAGCAGACAAAACCAGCTGCAGCGAATTCTCTATATCCCGACAATATTGTTTTGGGTCCTCAAGGTAAGGCTTTCCGTCTTGACTCAAATCGTTCAGGGTGGGGAACGGTTTGTCTAGTTTATCCAAAAGGGAATAACTCGGATGCAAATCAAATTCGACAGCCTCCATTTGATCAAAGAAATCCAGGTACACCGTCACCAAGACGGCAACAGATTCCACCAACAGTTGAGATCTGGTTTATGGACCCTTCCTGTCAGTGGCATTTCTTAGCCCCTACTTTTACACACTACTACAGAATGCTTCTGATGCATTTGGGGCTGCCACAATGGCAGTATCGGTTTACCCCTTTTGGACTATCTGCTTGGGCAGAGGTAAGTTTCATTATACTACCTACATAGATATGTACATATACCTACATAGGTATCTCCTTTTCACATTTGGTCAAGTTCCTTACAATTAGTTATATTTTGCTTTGAACTTTTAGCAAATGTTTTGGGTAGTAGCACCCCAACTTCTGCAACCACCCAAAATCTCCTACTTTCCGAATCTCTACAGTGGATTATGGTCTCCAGATTTTCCGACCGAAGCTGCCACGCCCAACACTACGAATAACGTTATTAGCATCAATTTATTTCGCAAAAAGAAGAAAGATAAGCCTCCAAATTAGCGGCTCCTTTTCACGTCGGCACAAATACAATACATACAGAGCACTACCTTTACCAATTATATCTCTCAATGCATCCCAGCCCAGCATCATGGCCGGTGCTTCCTACTTCTGAGTTTTAAGGTTAATTACAGATATACTCATCCTACACATAAATTGTTACTTACTATAAAGAAAGTTTTGAAAGTGAAGGGTTGTCGCGTAAAATAATAATTGTCGGCAGCATTTATTGTGTCCCTATTACTTATTATTATTACTAAGGACACCCCAAAGCACAAAAAGGGTCAAAAAGTATAATTATATTATTAATTTTACCCTGAGTGTTGAGGTTTGTAAGCTTTTCGTAGCATGTAGAACCGAAGTATCGAAAAATTAAAATTTCAAAAAGCATATAGAGCATTAAAACCTTAATTAAAATTTAGAAAGCATAATCGAGCATAATGACAATGACTTTTACACAGCATAATCAGAGAAATAATCATCCCCGTAAAAACTGAATCTACATCTTTCAAATTCGTGGTATTTTGAACACGAAAGCTTTCAATTTCCGGCCATGCCCCGAAAGGGTTGGGTAGACATTCTCACTTAGCTCATTCACAGCAAGATGTTTTAGCATTTGGAAATAGGTCAACCGTCCTTTCAAGAAAATACGGTGTGTGAACGGTCACCTTAAGCTTTACCTCTCTCACAGACTTATTGATGACCGCCTGACTTCGGCGTGCACGGATTTACTCGGCATTTAAACGAAAACCGTTTGACCCCCCAACTAAGGAAATAGTGTGCAAACTCGGCAGATTATCACCCAAGGAGTCAGTTGAAGGAATTACGTATTGGGGGGTAAACAAATAAATTTTGATTTCTAGCAATTTTTCCAGTGCTGGCGGTTTTATAAATTTGCGTTCAGTTACAAATGAAGCTGGCGCTGCTGACGGTAGGGTTTCAAGTTGAATCTGTCAAATTAGTCAAATCAATATAAAAACAATATTTTCAATACGAAATGTAGTAAAAAGGCCACTTACATACATCTTTTCGAACGCACACAATAAATTAAAGAAAAAAAAGTGATATTTCAAAATATGCAAAAGGCGCATTTTGCCCCTTCTCAAAAATACATACGTAAATATGCTGTCTACATTACACCCTTCCGAAAATGCGTACTTAAATTGAATCAATGTTTTGCATTTTGACCTTTCAAGGCAAAGGAAAGTGTAAATCTATAGGTGAATAGAATTCGAAGCTGAGAATGAATAAAAAATTTCTTTCATCACACCTGTAAATGAAGTAATATCAAAGGATACTTTTGATCGTCCAGAATTTTCTCGTATGCCATAATAACAGCCATTGTATCCGTCCCCCAGTTCTTGATATAGCTTGTGTTGAGAGGGCAAAACGCCCACTGGAGGGGTCAAAACGCCCGCACGGGGCAAAATGCCTCTAATGTTTTACCACTGCGGGGCATTTTGCCCCTTCAATGGTCGTTTTACCCCTTTGGGGCATTCTGTCCCTGGTCCCATTGTATTTGGCATACATATCGCTAGTGTAACTCAACCACAAAACGTCATTCCTAATTCCCGTTTTGTCCTAACTGTAAAATTCTCCCCCAAGTATTTACTATAACTTCTTGTTAGCCAGGAGCTAATGTCAAAATCTATTGATTTTTAGTCCAACATTCGTGCATATGCAAAGTTGGTTTTTTCATATTTGCTCATGTTTTCTCAACGGTTTTCAAAAAATTTCAAAATTCGAAAACTGTATAGACTGTATTCAAAAAACAACTTTGGATCAGTAATATGCTCGTCATTTCATTTAAAATGGCGTATTATTATTACACGATCCTTTTCTAAGATGAATTACGAAAAAAGAACCTGTGAACTAAACTCATAACGAAACGAAATAAATTTAATAAGCGATTCTAACACGATTCTACCTAAATTCTAAAACGAAACGAACTAACACTAACGAAGAATAGGATAAAGATTAAAATAATAGATTTAATGGATGCAATCATTAAAATTAAATTAAAATTAAAATGATATTAGTTTATTAGTTAAAAGATTAGATACGAGTCGTGCACAGATGCAATCCTTGAAGGCTTTTCTCCCGCGACAGTTAAGGGATTTATTCCTTCATTCTCAGTTCGACTTTGGTTTTTGGTTCTTTGGTTGGGTTCATTGGAGACAGTTTCGAATCTTTTTTTTTTTGATCTGGGCTTTTCGATTTTAATTGGAATACAAATTTTAATATTAGGATCATTAGGTAAGTAATTGGAATTCAGTATTCTAAAATCCATTTACTAATATTGTTCGAGGTACATACGTTTTGTTGCCAATTAATTCTGTGTAAACGAACTTTTTCATATATTTTAAGTAGGTATGCTTTAAACGCGTGGTTTTAGTAAATACGTAGGTAATCATTTTTATTTCTTGATTTTTAGCCCATTTAATTCAAGCCTATTAAAACTTCACATGTAAAACCATGCAGTAGTAAACAGTAAAGCACTGTTCAGAAACAACAACTAATCTTATTTAAGATGTTGATGTACGCTTTTTAAACCTTAGGAGATGTACGATGGCGATGGCTTCCCCACTGGAACTCTGTGACATCTCTTCAGTCTGTATTACTTGTATTTTGTGCGGGTCACAGAATTCCTGCTATCAAATTCCGGAAGACAGCCGAGACAAATTGATCACTGCACTATGCTGCGTCTGCGATTTTAATTTGACCAAAGATAAAGAAGCGATCCAGTGGACATTCTTCTGCTTCGGCTGTCACGAGGAACTTGGACGTATTCAGGAAGTGTATGAGACAGTACAAGTTCTAAAACGTCAGCTGGAGCGCTTTAAAGAAAAACATAAAATAAAATTAAGAGGCCTTATCAACAGTTTATTCGACATTTCCCAAGGTTCTGTACAGATCTCCAGTAGCGATGACGGCTCTTCTAATTCTCAAAAAGTGGCCACGGAAGAAGCTGTTACCTTAAATACAAGTCAGAATATTCCGACAGTACAAGTCGAAGCTGAACTAATTGTTGGAGGCGAAAATAATTATGAAGATGACGATGACGTAGAAGTGGAAGTACAATCAGCTTATGGAAATAATGAAGGCGTAGATTATTTTGAGGAGTTCGAAATTGATTCTGTTATTTCACACCACAAACAAAATAAGAACGGGGACACGGAGGTTCAACTTGGTAATAAATTTGATCTGCAGTCATCAATACTGGAAGATCGTAACAATCCTGCTATAGATAACGATGTTACTCAAGTAGGGCCTTCCGACGAGGTTGAAAACACAGATCAAGCAGTCGAAATTGAGTCAAATAAAAATTCTGAACATTCGTCCGAACTTGAGCTGCTCTACAATACTCTCAAAGCAAAATACTGTTTAAGGGAATGTTACGTCAAACTTAACTTTAAGCAGAAACTTCTCGTGAAAAAAGTGGTGAAAAAGTTGCCTGGGCTTCTTTGCTCATTTCCAGGTTGTGGGAAAGAATTTAAATCGAAAAACCAAAGAGAGGATCATTATAATAACCAGCATGAAGGTAAGTATGCCAATTAAATTATGTTCTATGTTAGTGTTCCTTTTAATTATTTGTTTTTAACATTCCGGTTTTAGGCACAAAATATTTGTGGATGTTTATTTATTATCATTATTTATTTATTTACATATCAGGCACCATTGGACTCTACAACTGCAAAGAATGTGAACTCACATTTAAGGAGCGAAGCCTATTCAGACTTCACGTGAACAAACACAAAAAAAAACTACATGAATGTCCAACTTGTGGGGAGAAATGTCAGTCGGTCAATCAACTCCAAAAGCACAAACGGGCCCAACATGTGCGGAAATTTGTTTGTGACGAATGCGCCAAAGGTTTTAGGTCTGAAACTAGTTTCAAGATTCATCGACTCTCCCACAGACCTGAACGTCCTTTTCAGTGTGAATTTTGTGACAAAACTTTTAAATGGGCCTTATCTCTCTTGGAGCATCAAAGAATCCATCCAGAATCAAATTTGAAACAGTTTAAGTGCAAATATTGTGATATAGTTCTGGTTTCAGAGAGATATTTCAAATTGCATGAGAAGCAGCATGAAGGCCAGTTTAAATTTCGATGTGACATTTGCAACTATGGGACTTTTTCAAAGACTAGTCTCAATGTGCATGTCCATACTCATTCAGATACCAAAAATTTTGAATGCAGTGTCTGTCACTTAAAATTAAAGAGTAAGACCAGTTTAAAGACTCATAAAGATAACGTTCATTCAGAATCCATCACCCGTAATAATTGCTGCAGTACTTGTGGTAAATTGTTTAAATTCAAGCACACTTTAATTAGACACATGCAAGCAGTGCATTCCACTGAGCGGTCCTTTTGTTGTTCGTCCTGCGGAAAAGTGTTTGCCTTACACTATTATCTCATGAGTCACATGAGAAGTAAACACCCAGAACAGCCTGTTCCTCCAGCGAATCTTACAAGGAAATTTGTATAAAAATGAATTAATTTTATTTCCTTTACCCATTACCAGAATAGAATAACACACATTTTGAAAATATTAAACGTGATACCTTAACTGTTAATATTTCTCTTTTTTTATTGCGTTCGCCATTTTTGTACGCTTATAAAAATTAGTTTCTCGACATTGTTAGTTTTTCGAAGCCATTTTGTACAAAACAATGTTTCCTTGATAAAGATTATCACGGTTGCCATTCTTGTCAAAAACCCCGGAAAAGAACGACGAAAGAGAACAAAACGTACTTATAGTTACTGTTCAAAAGTTACAGCGCTGAATATCTACGCTTACATTTTTTTAAACTTATTTACTTACTTACTTAAGCCCAGATACTAAACTTGTGTACATTATGCATTTATTTATATTTGACTTGATAATAAAATAATATTCACTTTTTACTTAATAATAAAATTTATTGTTTACGAAACGCCAATATACTTAGTTTTTAATGTTTTTGAAAAGGAGGAATTTCTAGTTTTGGCCATTTGAAGAAGAGGAATTTCTAGTTTTGACCATTTGAAGAAGAGGAATTTCTAGTTTTGACCATTTGAAAAGGAGGAATTTCTAGTTTTGACCATTTGAAAAGGAGGAATTTCTAGTTTTGACCATTTGAAAACGGTAATTTCTAGTTTTATGATCTTTTGAAAGAGTTATTTACTAGAGTTGACCTCTTTGAAAAAGTGTTATTTACTAGATTTGACCGTTTTGGAAAAGTGTTATTTACTAGTTTTGGCCGTTTTGAAAAAGTGTTATTTACTAGTTCTGACCGTTTTGAAAAAGTGTGATTTATAGAATTAAACACTGTTGTAAAGCATTCTTTCCATAGTTCGCCAGTTCCGAATAGGTTAAATAAATAATAATAATAAATTACATAAAAAAATTTTTGCATTATACATACGGTATACCAGACGCATATTTTTTAATTTTATTTTAATTTTTTATTTAATTTATTAATTTATTAAATTTATTTTATAATAAAATTGCGTCTGGTATACCGTATGTGTAATGCAATCCTTGGAAGCTTCTGAAGGCCAAATTAATGCCTGCCGCGAGCTTTGCACTTCTCCTTGGCCTCAATTTCAGTTCATTTTGGGCATCATAATCCCACCCCTTCCTTCAATTCTTTCTATTTCTTTACTTTACTACGCAATTTTCATCAATTTCCTAAAAATACTACAAAAATCAATATTTAAAAGTACTTACCTACGAATATAGCCCAAACAAAAGTGCAATAAAAAAAATCATCCATCAAAATTTGGTCTCATAATTCGTTAAACTGCTCTCAGCGCAGTGAGCATGATTTGCTAACAAATTGTAATAGGAATAGCAGTCAAGATTAAAGCTGGGCTTTATCTACTGCATTCCTATAAGTTTAAATCCTAATCTGAAATATAGTTATTTAATTACCACTGACTAGACTACTTCGCTTCGTATAGAAATAGATTGTAAATCGTAATTAAAGTAGCTTACAAAAATAAAATATCAGATTTTTATTACCATGTTTTCGTAAATCCCAAACCAAATTTTAAAAATGACGGAGCTCGAAGCATCCATCCGCAGTTCTCTCGATTACATCAAAAACTGCTTATTATGTGGTTCTCGAGGGTCAAACTGTACCCAAATTCTAGAACAAAATCGAGAAAAATGGTCTCAGAATTGGTGCTCGCTCTTCAATATTCATACGCAAGAGGTTAAATTAATGATTAGGAATGCATTCTACTGTGTAGAGTGTAAGGGAGAATTAGGAACAATTGAAAATCTGTTGACAGAAGTTGCGAGAGTTAATACTAGATTAGATATTATTAAAGTTAATAGTTTGTACAAAGTCAAAGATTCCCTACAATCTGTGCAATCAAATCAAAATCTGGAAAGAATTGTAGATCCGGAAGGCGAAGATGCAAAGAAACGGCTCATGCTATTTGAATGTAAGTCTAATTATCTGTTTTTGTTGTTAGAATGGAAGTTTGTTTTTTATTTGTAAGTATTTGTTGTAAAATTTTTATAAATTACCTACCTAATTATTAAATATATCTTAATGTTTTGTTTTTAGGCATGCGAAGCAGTAGCCCGGTTACAGCAGAAACTTTGGCTTTAATTAGAAATGTAAAAAGTGAACCTGAATTCGTTGATCGAAGTTCCATACTAAAACCTAACCACAGCAGTTCAGTTCCAGTAAAAATGTTGAATACAACCACGACCAAAGTGAATCCATTTTTACACGCCTTTCACGCTGAATTTAATTCCGTTCCAGTTCCTAAAGATGAAGATGGTCTCATCCTCCAAAGATTGAGTAATTTAAAGGAATTGACTATCAAAGTCAATACATCTATCATTCCTCGTTTGGAAAAAAACAATCTCGTTCAACAGACACGGAAGATCAGTACACATGAAATAGATTCCTTCGCAGATTGTGATACGGTAGAGCTCACTGGAGCCAGCTACTGGAGTGAAGCAAACCGGTCTCTATCTCCACCCATTGTTGACCTTGCTGATTCTGACGAAGAAAATAATGACGAGCCCTTTCGACAAGAGCAAGCTGAACTGGCGGTTGTTGCACCACCACCGTCTGAACTCGAACTCAAAAGCTTTTCCCTTGAGGAATTCAAAGTACTCCCAGAAATTCATGACCTAAAGAAATCTGTATTTGAAAAACTGCAGCAACCGCAAATACATCAATTTCAAACAGTAGCTACTGAAGAAAATAACCCAGAAAACCCGGTGAATTTAGAACTACGGGTTGAATCGTCTAATCCAGCAAATCAATCCAGAGCAGCATCAACTTTGGAGAGTAGCAGTAATGGGGCAAGAGTACGAAAGCTCTTGTTTGAATGTACACATCCTAATTGTGGAAGAATTTTTGAGTCAGAATTAAAAAGGAATGCTCACGTTCAAAGGCTTCATCAAGGTACATAATGAATGCAAACGCAACCATCTCCGATTCTCTCAAACCTTGTCATTAGCCAGTCCTGTTAATTTGACTGATGTTTCTTTTACTTTCAGGGATTAAGTACCCGTACAAGTGTCCCACTTGTGACCATGGATTTGCAAATTTCGGAGATCTTGAAGAACATGAAGGTAGTCACAAAGATAATCCTTTAATACGATGCTCCGTAAGCGGATGTTCCATGGCATTTTACACAAAAATGAAGTTGGCACAACATCGCCTCATCGTTCATTCTCGGCCAAACTTCCTGTGGCGTCGTTCTGGAAATTCATTTAATTCGAAGCAAAAGTACAGAGAACATAATCAACGAAGTCACAGTCTAAAATTCAAATTTCCAGTAAATGCGGTCAAAGAAAGGGCAATGAGGTCTTACACTTGTCCTCTTTGTAGAAAGTTGTTTACGCTTCAGAGTCTTTTAAATACACATTTTCAACGGACTCATAAGCAATACCGGTTCAGCAAAAGAAAGGCTGGGATTTTAAATTCGAAAAGTATAAATGCATCTCGATCTCCACGTTGTAGTCGTTCTTCAAGGGGTAAAAATGTAATCACGGTTAAAAGTGGTGAATCAAGGAAAATATGAAAGAAAGTTCTAACGATAATGGGGTACGTAATGTAAAGCTTTAAAGCAGCGCTTTAAGGGAAAAGTCAGTCTTTCGTTTAAGTTTTAATGTTTTAATTTTTAACTTATTTTAATTCTTTATTTTAATTCTTTAATTTATGTGCCTTTGTAATACTGTAATACTTAAGTAACGTAATTATACTTAATAATATCAATTTTACCAGTATTTGTTTTTTGATTCCTTGCTTCTTGCACGCCTATTTAACTAGATAATAATTAGTAATTAGTATATGACTGTTATAAAATAAGTAGTTAACTTTTATTTAATTATTTTCGAAACTGTAGACGCTACGGGTAATGCGAAATTTTAAAATCGTTGTTGATCACGTAATATAATATTTACTTGGGATGTCCAAGCAACCAACATTAGGGCCGAGCCCTTCACACTTAAATGGAACACAACATAATGTATTTAAGTTATTTGTAACGTTGTAAGGTGTAAAACACTAATTATTAAAGTGTGTCCGGATAGTTGTTGTAGGGACTGATTATGATATGCCATTTAAAATACATTGATTATTTGATTATCACAATTTACCGCTATATCACAATTATCCGAACGCACCCTTCCGAAAAGGCTAAAATCTCTTTTCAGTTGTAGAGTTGTATCTCTTCTTGATTAAAACTATTAATATATTTAGGGATACGACAGCTTTAAAAAAGTGTGAAATTATCATGTAATGTAACTAGCACGCACTGTAGTTTTGGAATTTGAAATAATGGCATGCAATACAATTGCACATGCAAAGTTTCAAAGACTTCTCCTCAATTAAGAGCGCATACCAATATTATGTATTGCAATATTAAATTACAATTTATTACCAAAATTACAGTTACTGTTTGCAGCTGAAATAAATGTGACAACTTCAAACATTGGTTTTACCATGCGGTTTCGGTCCATACTTTTATTCAAATCAAATTCATATTTTATGCAAGAAGCTAATTGAAATCGATCACGTGCGCAAGAAATTACTAATCATCAGTTTCCGTTAAAAAAAAATGTATGGCGTACTAATGTAGTAGAACTAGGGAATTGCAAAGCAAATTAACTACTAATAATTAATGTGTAGCTGTATGTCAATCATTCAAATCAGATATTTTAAGAGAAACCAAAAATAGGTAATGAAATGAGTAATTAATGTTAGTAATGATGTGACAGTACTACAATACAGAAAGCGGAAATCCCGAGAATTGGCAATTTAGCAGTAAATGAACTGTATCAAATTATTATTATACAAATGCCTATCCCCGTCATTATCAATCTCATTATTACAGGATACTTTACTAATTGTTTTGATGCCTGAAATGTATTAAATAGACGTTTACGTTTATTCCGGACAATACATACTAACTAAGGTAAAAGCGGATGTAATGAAAAAAGACACAACGGGTACCGTTTAGTTTAGTGCTATAGCTCAACTTAAACGCAATGTACCTAAATACTAGCAATTACTCTCTTTTTAGTTACAAGTACATATTTCAGACTTTCAGATTGACGCTTCTGTCTCCCATACACCGTTCTAGATGATTGCATTTTAGAATAAATTAAGAGCCAGCACCTTCTCCTGCAGATTATGCACATACAAAATGAGCTATCAATTAACAATAAAAGTAGTATTACTATCCATTTACACGCTTCTCCATATTTCAGTGTACAGGCAAATAAATTGAAAGGATATTTAAGGCATCATCAGAATATAAATTGGGATGGGAAAGGAAATGGCGAATACCTAACATGATAATGTTCTAAATTTTTTGGGCCAGAAGAGCTACTACACAGTCCACAGTAGAGTATCAAATTGCTTCATTTCATCAGAGATATTTTAATTTCACTGTCGGTGGGGTCACAGTAGTTCATAGGCTTAAAATTCTTCGGTACTCTAGGTACTCTACGCAGATACCTTCTTGCTCTCGTCACTGAGCCAGTTGGTTTCCGGGACGTGGTTCGGCACAGTGTAGTAGATTCGTAGCCACTTCTTTGAATAATCAAAATAAAAATAAAAAGTGTAACACTGCACACACGCTTCTATCCTGTGAGTGAGTAAACTTGATTCAACGCACAGAGTCGAGAGTCTGGAGCTTGGCTTTGTTGCACACCTCAAAAACAGTTGTATACAGAAAGAACAAGTGTGTTAAAAAAATCGTGGGTTGTGTAAACACTTGAATCTTTATCGTTAATCATTATATGTATATAAAGTTACCTATTAGTTGAAGTAGGGCACCTGGCACTGGCAGTGCAGCATCGGAGGCATATACCTATAGAAATAGGTAACTCTATTATATGTAGATGCTATAAGGCTCCATGTGCCTATAGGTGTGCAATTTGAGACGTGACTTCGTAAAGGAGAAACTAATTTATGACGATCCTAGAAATCGGTAGTAAAATCCTCACCATTATTTATTGTTAGGGGAAGCAGTCAAAATAGCAGTACGCAAGTGAAATATATACGATCGACAAAAATATCATGAAAAATTTATACCTTATTTTTAGGTTTGGCAAGACAGATACATACATGATTCATTTTTTATTGTAAGTTAACAGGTCAAAGCTATTTAAGCACTACATAAAAAGTTGAACATTATTACAAGCATAGGACCAAATTTTTAATTTTAGCTTTTCGCCAATGCTTTGACAATAAGAAATAAGAGCAGCTAGTCTGTAATACTGAAATCTGTAACACTACGTAGTACATGTAGGCATTGCGAGTTCGGTTCGATCTTTAGTGATTCTCAAAAGTAAAGAAGATGGCTAGGAATTGTGTCAAGAGCTGTGTTCTTCTCTTCTCCACAGTTCTTTGGCTCTTTCATGTCGTTTCTAGTCAAGTTTGCTCGCCTCCTGGACAATTGGTAGGTACTTCAGTTATAAAGTCGAATGGAATTGAAATGTACCTAAAAAATACTTTGCTATTTCATTATTTTATGTTTTTTGTATTATTTGCATTTTTTTTTTTAAATTTCTAGTGCTCGCGAACAACTGATTGCTGCCGGGGTTGTTGTGAGCAGCATATGTGTGTTGAACGTAAGATCAAGATTCCTTTCATTTAAAAAATATCTTTCGTAGAGAATGTTCGATTAATCATCGCATTTAAAAACGATTTCCTCTTTTTAATATCTTTGTATCCTGACTCTGACGCTAATAATTAGAAATTAAACGAGTCTTTTATCTGATTCAACTTTTGGGAAAGTAAACTACAAATTACGCCCTAGCTTGATCTATCATTACTCATATATAGCTGTAGGTGTGATTAGAAAAGTAAAGTGCCTACCAATGTAACTCTTGCATGGAAACAGTCAGTGAGCAGCATTGAGGAGTAAATGAGGCTTAAATTTAGATCTGAAGCAATTATAAATGTGATTGGAGTAAATGATTAATGATTTCCTGTTTTCTGTAAATATACATAAGCTTTTCTGAGCCCCTGCTCTAATTTTTGCAAGTCCGTGCCATTATTTAATTACTTTTTTTTAGTACCTACGTAATTATACAGTTTACATTTGCTTTACAATGTCTGCTGCTTATAATGTTGGAAATGTGTTTAATTATAGGACCATTCTCATGCAGCCCAGATTTAGTGGCACAGCCTGGGAGCTCATCCTGCCAAAGCTACCACTGTCCGAGGAATCAAATTTGTTATTTACGAGAGGTTCGGGATTCGTGTT
Source organism: Dicyrtoma fusca (assembly GCA_034695205.1). Classification (NCBI taxonomy): domain Eukaryota; kingdom Metazoa; phylum Arthropoda; class Collembola; order Symphypleona; family Dicyrtomidae; genus Dicyrtoma; species Dicyrtoma fusca. Next base: position 14,861 of record JAQFZC010003532.1, read on the forward strand.
TAACTAACTTTAGTACAAAAATTACAAAGGTTACAATGACAGTGGGTGCCGATTTTTTGATTACAGGTACAAATATTACATTGTTTACATTATTATGACATTTTTCTAGGTTTGTCCACCCGAGAATCCATGTCCAAGATTACCCTTCTGCCGTCGAGTTCCCCCAGTCCACATTGCAACAAATCACACGGATAGTGGGGCATTTCGAACTCACGGTTCTAGAAATCTTCTCATTACAGTTCTGTGTTATTTTTATTTCTGCTATCGATTCTAACATAATGTATAATTTTATCAGGTTTCATTAGATACCTAGTTTATTCGGAAAGCAAATATGTGCGCCGTATTTACCTTCTAGTACTAAAATTGGGAACAAAATTAGGTATTTTTGTATTAATTTTTAATTTTAGCAAACGAGATGCTTCTATAAAATACAAACCTAGCCGTTTCGGTTCCCTTTCAGCTGCCATTATATTTTATTGCACTATATACTACTAAATAGGTTGTAGGCACATGTTTATTCTGTAATTATTTATAATGAATCGAAATTGAATGTAATAGTTAGGTAGGTACTTATATGTAACTCGTATGGAACGCGTTGGCGAAAAGTATTATGTAATAATTTTTCTATATTTTTTGCACGATTCGATTTTCTGCACATATAATGCAGGTGTTGCAGAGACACAGATAGTAAATAAAAACATTATAAATATAAAAAAGTCCAAATTGATAATACAGAGTGCTAATCGAATTATCATTAAGAGTTGACCTAAACCTTCGTATAGAGTACGCCAACATATAAATACGTACCTCCACAACATGATACTTAATTCTAGTTTTTCATTCCATCACCTGCTCCCGTGACATTCGACATTCAATCACAATAATCGATTGCTCAACTGCCCCATCAGGAGTGTCGATCATTATAAAATCAGTACAAAATTGACACAAACGACGGTACTAATCAGTGAAATAAGAGTGTGAGATAGTAGTAAACTACTTCAGTAATTGTGGATAAGCGAACAACCCTAATCTGACAAAGGAGCATTTGCTGGTTAAATATAAAATTGTTCTAGCACATACTACTTTGAAAACTATAGGGACGTAGCCGGTAGCAACTTACCCAGCACCAGTCCAGTCCAATGAAATGTGGTTATTAAAAGAAGTAAAAAAAAAATAGATTCAATTTCGCTACCGAAACTTCTCCGTACCTGTTTGCAATGTTACTTGATATATGTATGCGTGTAACGACGATTATACCAAAAAATCATAAAATCCAACGAAAGTAATTGTCAAAATTTTATTTTATTTACATTTCTGATCTTACAAAATAAGAATAAATAAAAATTTTGAGAAATACCGGAGACATAATTTGGCAATAAATTGTCATTGTAGTTTTTAGTAATAATAATTAACAAATTTACAAGCCAGTGACGGAGCTGATGAATGAGCGGAATTTGGAGACTTGAGTGTAGACTCCTGGGAATCCTTCACGAGCACATCCATTACCCCAGCTGACAACACCGGTCAAAGTTCCGTTACTTCCGGCGATGTTGGATCCGGCGCAGAGGAGTGGGCCACCGGAGTCTCCTTGACAGGCATCCTTGCCCTTCTCACCGGCACAGATCATGGAGTCAACGACGGGGTAGGAGCCGGCGTAGTCGGCACTGCACTCTTCATCGTTCACGAATGGGACATTAGCGGCGTGAAGGTAGCGGGCAACGAGACCTCCTTCGAAGGTGGATCCCCAACCGGAAACGACGCAAGTGGTGCCTTCCTCAACCTCTTCACCTTCTTCGGGCAAGCCGATGGGCTTAACGAAGTCGTTGACTGTGAATGCGGTGGCCAACTCAAGGATGGCAATGTCGTTGGCGAGGGTCTCGGTGTCATAGTCGGGATGGATGGTGAAATGCTTGCCGGTCACTTCCTGTTCAATTCCAGATGAAGAGTCCAAATGATGCTCACCAGCACGGATCTTGACAAGGGCGGCGAGTTGACTAAAAGTTTAAAAAAAAAATAAGAAATCAGAAACTCTCTAATTGTCCATTCATTATAGAAACTACTAAATAAAATTATTGTCTCTTACCCGGATGCGCAATGAGCGGCAGTGACGACCCACTTGTTGGCGATCAAAGAACCTCCACAGAAGAAAAGGGAACCTCCTCCAACGATGACGTTGAAGAGACCGACTTGATGAGGGTGATCTCCTTGTTTCACAATGGCTCCACCAATAATCTTCTCAAACTTGCTGTTGTCGGGACTGTCGACAACTGGAAGGTGAGGACCGATTCCAGCTCCCTTGATTGAGCCACATTCTATACACAAAAAGGAACAAATTCAAAATAAATTTTTAAAATCCAAATTTTCAAATATAATTTAATTATATTGACTATATGGGTATTCAAAAGAGTATGGAAATTACCGATGGCTGCAACGGCGCAAGCCAAAACAACTAAAGTCTTGAACATTTTGGAAGAGTGTAAGAATCACTGTAGATTTGATACTACTAAAGTCCTTTACAATTTTCCCCGTATTTATACGGGTTCTGATCCACTTGAAACTTGAGTCTCATTTCCAAAGTCAGTCAATAATTTATCAATCATTCATCTATCAAAAACGAGCCAATTCAATGTCATTCAAGTGAAAATTTAACTTACCTAATGTGCATATTGAATTTAATGATTTTGTACTTGTAATTACCTAAATAAATATAGACTACAGATAGATAATAAAATTCAATTCAACCGATGATACAGCTGCCGAAATAGTAGGGCCGTAGTCATTGTAACTTTGATAGTGGGGCAAGGGGGGATTTAAAATATATCACGAGTTTAGTATTCATCTCATTATCCTTCAATAAACAACAGATTTTAAGAGCTATTAGTTGGCATTGACGCCCTACCTGTAATCAGGACTGCACGTACTTATACCCATCAAATAGCACAAACAAATTAGTTACAGAGATCATGTAGGATTGGGTCTCTTGAGCTTTAACATCTCAGTCATCTGGTGTGGTTCTATCCAGCGAGTAAAATCAGCAATCCACTTTTATTGGGAAATACCAATCTTATAATAAAGTGATAATGATACAATTAATCATGGATTTGACATTAAACATTAGCACCTGCTAATGAGCTCAGTCAGTGCATTTAATTGATTGCGAGCCCATGACCAGGTATACAAGTGCCCTCGTGTTTGTATGTCAAGAATGGCTTATCGATATCACTGCCCACGAAAAATTGCTATAAAATTATTATAATTTTTTTTATATAAAGATGGTTCCTAATCCTAACTAGTAAGTGCATGCCTATTACTTGTGTAAAAAGTAATTTCAATTTCAACTTTCATTTTTTAAAACTTGTGTAATTTGCTTGAAAGTTAAAAAAAACTTGGGCACTATATGAAGCATTTGTAAAGCTGAACATGACCTACTTCTCAAGGTCCTGAAAAACAAAACCGATAGCGGTATGCAAACTTTATTTAATCGGTATACTTAGGTACAGTTTTACTATCATCAATACTAATTAATTAACCTATTCGGAACTGGAAAGCCATGGAAAGAATGATTTATTTAGTCAAGTTCTTTTTCTAGAAATTAACTTTTTCAAAAACATTAAAAACTAGTAACTAACACTTTCA
>JAQFZC010003533.1:0-18494 GCA_034695205.1 Dicyrtoma fusca
TGTAAAACCACCAATTTGCACCTTTTCAAAATCATGTAAAAAGAACATTTTGCACCTTTTCAAAATGGTGTAAAATTACATTTTGCACCTTTTCAAAATGGTGTAAAACCACCAACTTGCACCTTTTCAAAATCATGTAAAACCACTAATTTGCATCTTTCCAAAACACGTAATTCGTGCAAAATATTTTAGAGTTAAAATGCAATTAAAACACGTACTTTTGGCGCCCATTTTAAACGAGAAGCAGGTGCAAAGACATTTTCTAACACGAAACATTTTTTAAAAATTATTCATTTTGAACTGCATGTTATTCTAACGCTATAGCTATAGATAGTTGGATCCCTATCTCTCTGCTGTATTGCCTTCTACGAGCCGAGCCAGCAGATTGGGAGACGGAGAGATTGATGGGAGAGCCGTCATTTGGCCTCTTAAGTCTCGATATCCTTGGCAAAACCCACACAATGCACACACAATCCCACGGAGAGACTCAAGGATCCCGCGACTGAGTGAAACATTAACGTGAATAGCATGAAATAAGTGAGCTTCATCTTTCCTTCCCTTTCTTTCCCACTAATACTAATAAATACTGGAAGATACAAGTCATACAGACACTCGCAGATTGCTTTCCCTATAGTTATAGGCTTGGCTATATAGCATAGCTGTAGTGAAAGGTGCTGCCTATAGCCGGAGAATAAATGTGGACTGATATTATGGCCATCGGCACATCGCATTGGCGTCATATTCTCCTCTCTTGAGACAGAAGGGCGCATATGAGTTGGGAAAACGGAAATACGTTTCTGTATCAACTTGCAATAAAAACTAAATTATTACCTACAGTGGGCCATGGTAATTTGGACCACAAATTTTGCTACTATACTTACCAGTCAAATTTTACTACCGTAAATCCTCTTTTACAACGCGGGTCTCTAATTGTACGCGGGGATCCGAGGGCCTGAATGGAATAATGCGTGGGTCTCCAATAGTACGCGGGTCTCTAACAGTACGCGGGTCACCGGAAGTATCTTCAGTGTTTAAGTGTACAGAAATTAGTGTCAACCTAACTTTTTAGCCACCGAATAGCTTCAATTAAATGACACATACTTTTAAGTCGCTTAAAAGCGTCAAAATTCTTGTTTTTAGCCTGTTTATTCCAACTAGATTCAGAGTAGTAAAACGGTTAGTTTGAATAATACGCGGGTCTCTATTGATGCGCGGGTCTCTAATTGTACGAGGGGGTCGGAGGGGCTGAATGGAATAGTACGCGGGCGTTCTATTACAGGATTGACGGTACTTCATTTTGAATGTTTTTGAAAACGATAATTTCTAGCTTTTTGACCCTTTTGAAAAAGTGTAATTTATTAGTTTTGACGGTTTTGAAAGTGTTATTGTCTAGTTTTGACTGTTTTGAAAAAGTGTTATTTACTAGTTTTGACGGCTTTGAAAGTGTTATTTACTAGTTTTGACCTGTTTGAAAAAGTGTTATTTACTAGTTTTGACCGTTTTGAAAAAGTGTTATTTACTAGTTTTGATCTTTTTGAAAAAGTGTTATTATCTAGTTTTCACCGTTTTGAAAAAGTGTTATTTACTAGTTTTGATCTTTTTGAAAAAGTGTTATTATCTAGTTTTCACCGTTTTGAAAAAGTGTTATTTACTAGTTTTGATCTTTTTGAAAAAGTGTAATTATCTAGTTTTCACCGTTTTGAAAAAGTGTTATTTACTAGTTTTGACCGTTTTGAAAAAGTGTTATTTAATAGTTTTGACAGTTTAGAAAAGTCTTTATGAATGCGCGGGTCTCTAATTGTTTACGGAGGTCCGAAGGGCCTAATGGAATAATGCGCGGGCGTTTTATTAGAGGATTTACGGTACCATAACTTAATACAGCCAACCACCGTAAGGATGGTTATAGCCAGGTGCGACTGTAGGTGTTAGGCATCCACTGTCCGTAACAGATTGTAGGCACCTTTATTACTGGGTCTGCAGTCTGCTGGGGCCGATGTATAACTGAACATTTTACTGATATGATAGTGTAACGACGTATATTACACTATGCATATATATATACTATATAGTAATAGCTATATACATATATATATAGCTATAGCTATATAGCTCCTAACACACCTAGCAAATGTTTCCTAACAAATACGGTGCTAATGTTGCCGGCTGCTGCTACTGCTGCCGCACATGGCCGTCAACGACGAATGCGATTTACACAGTATGTATGGGATTCTTTGGATTTGCTTTCTTTTTTTTGCTTTGATTCGAGGGAAAAGAAGGGAAAGTAGAGAAAGCAGAGAAAGCAGAGAAAGCAGAGAAAAAAGAGATATTAAGAAATAATGTGTCATGACATGCAATGAACTCTTAAATCTACTCTACTCAGCCATCCATTCTTCCCTTTCCGCCCAAAGAACCTCATCATTTCAGACGGGGATAGGCTTTATAGACAGACACCTATATAGCCACTATATAGCCACTATATAGCCACTATATAGCCATTGCACACCGTATTTCCCAAACCCAAATTGTATACAAGACACAAAGGGAAACATCCTCGAGCCTTCTCACAATCATCACTGCTGTGCTGCTGCTGCTCCACATTTTCATGAGACAAAACGAAGCTCTTAAAGCAGAAAAGAAAACAAAAAGAAAACAAAAAAAAAATTCTCCAATCTCCTTACACACGAAAATCTGAGGAATGCAATGCAATGGCCCGGTTCGGCAGGTTCGGCGTTCCGACGGTAATATAAGTGTTTGGATGGAGCTTTAGGTGAAAAGAGTGAGAGTTAATTGCATATTTTTTAAAAGAGCAAATTCGGGGAGAAACAAGGGTTTAATGAGCTCTGCGATGTTGTCTTGTATTTATGTTTTGTAAACGAATTTGGAAGCATAGAGTATGCATAGATGTTTTTAAAGCAATGCAAAGTGTCATACAATTACATGTTTTTGAAAAGGTAGAAGATGTCATAATTTCATTGTGTAGAGTTCAAAATTTCACAATTTCACGTTTTTAAAAACGACCGATCGATATGCTCGAATTGCACGTTTTTGGAAAAGTGCAAAATGTCATAATTATATGTTTTTGAAAAGGTACAAAGTGTCACGTCACAACTGCACACTTTTGAAAATAACCAAAATTGAACAATTGCACGTTTTTTAAAAGATACAAAATGACAAATTACTCCTTCTTGAAAAGGTACAAAATGACAAATTACACCTTTTTAAAAAGGTACAAAATGACAAATTACACCTTTTTAAAAAGGTACAAAATGTCAAATTACACCTTTTTAAAAAGGTACAAAATGACAAATTACACCTTTTTAAAAAGGTACAAAATGACAAATTACACCTTTTTAAAAAGGTACAGAATGACAAATTACACCTTTTCAAAAAGGTACAAAGTGACAAATTACACCTTTTTGAAAAGATACAAAATGACAAATTACACCTTTGTGAAAAGATACAAATTGACAAATTACACCTTTTTGAAAAAGTTCAAAATATCAAATTCCACCTTTTTGAAAAGGCAGAAAATACCAAGTCCCACAGTTGCACTTTTTTGAAATTATGCAAAATGTCCAATTTCCATGTTTTTAAAATATCAAAAAGCGTTCTATTTACAACTTTCCGAATAGAACGAAAATGCCCCTTTGAAAGGTTGAAAAGTGCCCTTTTTAACGTTTAAAGTCTTTCAATCCAGCAAAGCATTTTAACTCTGCCGTTATTTAAAAAAAAAGCTAAATTGCACTTTTAAACTTATGGGAAGTATTCCTCATTTGAGCATGGGTACTTATAGACTTATACATAGATTGGATGAAAAATGTAGATGCTAAAAATAATTACAACGTAAACGTATTAGAGTCGTAAACTCTTTAATTTAGCAACAACGACGGTCGATATAACTACTTTTAATGGATACACCCACTAATAGCAGGCCATTACGTTTTTATCAGTGATGTTCTATATGCACAAAAAATAATTATAGCCGTATAAATCATGCAATCAGAAAATACCGTAAATCTCGGAACAAAACCCCTAGGTAACATCAATTCCAAATGCTATAAAACGCAAACGTATTCTTTCATTAAAGATACTGTGAATTATTTAAAGATTTACGGTATTTCACTACAGACTCCTTTAATTATTGCTTGCAAATTGAAAATCAATTACAGAGCATCCAGCAAAGAGGCTAAACGGAGCATGGATTTAATACTGAAAAATTATTCTCTAGAATCCATTAGTATTTCCCATTAAAAGTGAAAGCATAGAGAAAGTTCACCAGGGACCCTGCATAAATAATGTTTGCATTTTATGGCATTTTAGAGTAGCTATTATGTAACAAATGGATGCCCCTTGCCTTGTTTGCATTTCAAACTTCATTTATGGACAGCCCCCTATCTAATTTGTATAATATTTTTCCGCTAGGAAAGCAAAGAGAAAGTATTTAAAATCGAAACGAAATTAGCGAAAAATAATTTAATAATACGCTGGCCAGTGAAGTGTGTCGATACTGACAGTGCAAACGAAAGTGAAAGTGAAAGTGAAAGCGATAGTGAAAATAGTTCAAGGGATCATAGATTCACTAGAAAAAGTCTACGTGTACGTAAGAGAGATACTGTGACGTGGGTGTATTTCTAATGGGAGACGTCCATAAATTACGTTTGAAAAAATAAAAAGTAGAGAAAGCTACATAGAATTTGATTTTTAAAAAGTAGGATTTCCACCACTTTACAGGCTTATAAAAGAGAAAGCAATATATTTTGAGGATATTTCGAAAATGTTTAACGTAGTTTATGCACGTCTCTTACAATAAAACACTTGGCGTCATAGCAGCACACTTAACTGTGTACTGGTTCATTGCTTTGTATATCGAGTTACAATCTAATTCTAGGAATTGCGTTCTTAGTTTCTACTAAAGACACTAAAAATAAACCGAGTTACATCACAAACACAGAGAAAATGACGCAATTTCAATTCTGCAAAGTTTGTAATCATTTCTGCGCAAAAAACGTTAAAAAAGGACGGTTTTTTAAACAACTGTTATACAATTAGCAATGGCTTTGCAACGTTTAAAGAGCTAACGAGATTTTTTACAGGAGTGTCTGTTTCACAATTGTCGCTTCCTTGGCAACCAATGTTTTCAAAATGAAAATGTGGCTTTGAATAGAACTGATTGCGTAGTTTTGTGACCCCAAGTGAGTATAGATGATCCAGACAGATCATTGGGTATTATTATTTAAGCCAGCAGGACACGATCCCAATAACCCAAGCACTTGTAATAACACTTTCTCCAAATAGACAGAACATACATTGCCATATGTAAGCCTAGAGAAGTATAAAAGACCATAACAATTACAATAGTGAAAGTAGAGAAAGTAGTGAAAGTTTTAACTTGCTATACTGTGTAGTCAATTTTGTGTAGATATATCATATGACTGTCTCCGGTACTTTGGTAAACATTTAATTTCCGGGTTTCCTCACAAAACCCTTAGAAAGTTCATTCAGTCTACTTTCCCTTGCTTTCACTCTCACTCAAAATCATCCACTTTCAATCACTGGCTCAGTGCACCCTTTCTTTTCCATACAGGAGCTTCCACGCGTCACCACAACAACAAGAACAAGAAGAGAACAATGCAATGTAATGGTGAAAGCCCTACACTTTCACTCTACAATCGAGGATCAAGAAGCAAATTGTGTACTGAAGTTGACATGTTTTTGTATTAAACAAATATGCAAGTACAATTTTTATACATTTTTTATAACAATAATTGGACTTTCACTTAGTTTAAAAGTGAAAGTTCCACTAAAATTTCCATTTTAAGTCCTAAACAATACGCACATTACTTCTCCATTGACGATGTTTCCTCCAATCGACTTACAATACATTTTTCTAATACTAACACAACAACCCTTACTTGCTCAATACAAATCAAAATTTACTTTCACTACTTTCACTTTTATACTTTCATTTCCTCAAACAACATCAATTTCCGCTCCTCATTTTCTCCCTTGGCAACTTTCTCAAACAATTTTATAGACTTTCTTTACTTTCACATCGAAACAAGGCTCCGAACTCCGGAAGGAGTTTGAAAAGAAAGCAGGGAATTTGTATGAAAATGTTTTTAATTTTCATTGTTTTAAAACCACCTATAAAAAAAATCAAAAAATTTCTCAAACTAAAGAAAGTTGCCTTGTTTAGCTCATATATTGTATACATTGCGTATTAAATTACAAAATGTTTTGCACGTCCCTACAATAAATCGAATTTATGTCCCATTTAAAGTGACAATTTACATAAAAATGACATTAGAGAAAGCAGGAAAAGGATTCTTATGGATTATTTTTATTTAAAAATTATTGTGAAAGTAAAAGAGAAAGTATGCATGTACTTATACGCACTGCAGATGGCGGTTGTCTAAAATATGTTTTGCCCTGTGAGATTTATTTTGCTTTGGAATGTCCATAATTTAGATCTCTATGATAAAATATGGTGAAAGTCGACCGTCTGGGGTCATGTCATGTCATGTCATATCATTGCGGGTGTGTGACTGTGTCCGTGGTTTTGCTCTCCTGGCTTTTTGCGGTTTAGAAACATGTGGAGAAAGTAAGTGAAAGTGGGACAAAATATATCAAAAAAAATCTCTAGAAATCTATTGGGATTATACATTATAGTGAAAGTAGGGGAAAGGCTTGGGAGCTGTGCGTATGCTAATCTCATTCATATTGAAGATGATAAATTACATGAGCCTCAACAGTAGTGGCTTATACATAGATTCCACTTTCTCTGTAAGCTCTCTGGAGGACCATTCACAAATTACGAGGGGATCCCCCAGGTCACATTTTTTGACGTTTATTCATCAAAAAACTTGTGCTTTCTCCATAAAAAGTACATGTACTCTGGAGAAAGTCAACAGATCCATTTTGAACAAGTTCCAACATTCAACTAAGTTTTACACATAATTTATAAAAAGACCCTCTACATTTGCGTGAGCTTCAATTTCCTTCCCCAGAAGCGTGTCATGCGATGCCTGGCTTAAGTATTCTATTGATATTCAAACCACGATTCGGTTTCCAAGTCCAAGTGCCTCCATCATTTCATAACAAAAGGGAAAGTAAGTTCAATTCTTAAAGCAGATGCTTGGCTCACAAAAGGAGTAGAAAGTCGTGACCCGTACCGGTACCAGAGCCACCATCAGACAGACAAACCGAACCGTTAAAACCATTGAAATCATTCTTTTTTCTTTTTACAATTTTACATTTTACGCATTTCCTGTCCCTCTCCCCTTTTTAATGGGTGGCAAATCAAGTCCTCACAGTTCCGCAGTTCCGCTATTCTGCAGCTCGGTCATCACTCAAAACATGGCTAATAATGTCACGAGCCATATATTTCCCTGTTTACAAGCCTCGAGATATTTTGTAGTTAAAAATAATGCCTTGACTTTTACAAGACGATGACGTGTGCTCTGGTTTCAGGTGAAAAACTGCAGACATAAAAAGGGCGGAAAACCAACCCAAGGCTGTCATTTTTGTCAATGTTGTGTGTTGTTATCATAAATTGACTTAAAAGGTTGTAAAAGTTGTTGGGACTGGAGAAAGGCAGGAGGCACTTGTAAGTACAAAGGAGAAAGCAAGGCAAGGAAGTAGGGATGGTGCATAACTTACATCAACTTTATTTTTCAGGTCATTACGTAAAGGCCAGTTTTTTAACTACAAAAAACTTTCTTTTACCAAGAAGATAATTTTTGCAGGCCCCCTAAGTCAGTCTACGTACACACACACAAATCCTATCATAAAAATGTATTTAGTATGTAGAGCTTTAAGTGGATAACGAAAGGGAAGACCGACCAAAAGACAGATGCTTGAAAAGAAAACTCAAAAGAACATATAATATAAAGGTAATGCCATTATGTATGTAGACTAGCCCTAGATTTCGTCTGTGTACGTACCCTTTATTTTTAACTGCATGAGTAGGGGACAGAATGCAGCTCGAGTACCTACACAAGTGTCTTTTGTCTCTTTTTTTATATAGGTCATGTCATACGGAATACAAAAGCGACTTATGGAGGCTAACCGTTCTGTAAGGAATGGGATTGTGTACATATTTTGACAGAGTTTGCCGGAGGCTGTTGCCATTTTGAAAGGAAAAACTTGAAGCTATTATAGTAGCATTAAGAAGAAGGTCGGAGAAAGTCTGGAGAAAGTAGACCATACAATGTATTACATTTTTGGGGAAAGCCTTGTTTTGTTTTTTAGTTACTTTCTCTTTGCTTTCACTTGCTTTCCCTTCCATCCATCAACACCGCGCACCGTGAATTATGGGAAATTAGAATAAATTAGGAGGGGCGGGTAAACACACGACACACATACTAGCTGGAGAAAGTCGAGAAAAGAAAGGAAAGGTAAAACAATTTCAATAATAATAATAATAACCATAATAATAATAATGCTCTCTTAAGATTGTGCCCAAGATTTATAAATTAAATAAATGTCGAGTGCTTTCTCCCTGAGCCCACCTTCTTCCCTTTTTCCCTTCCTTCCTTCCTTCCCTTTGTAGCAGGACATGTTTTCTCCAAATCTAAATCACAATCTAAATCCAGGGCCATAAACCTTAATCTAAATCTAAACATGTACATAACTAAGTCGTCCATGCCTCTATGCATCCATCCAGTCATGCATGCCTTCAACATGCAGTCGTATGACTGAAAAGCTCAGAGTTGTGTGTTGAAATGTCTGAAATGCCTGAAATGTTGTTTGTGAGGGGGAAGTGGATGTTGGCTCTGAATAAATTAGGGCGGCGAGGATGTGGGACGGCTAGAGGTTCATCCATATATGCAGGATGGGAAAAGCGAATTTTACTTTCACCACTTTCTCCATTTAAGAAAGCATAGCAAAAGTTCAAAAGTTAGAAAGATCTTTAATTTTTCCAGACGTCTTTTATGGACAGCCCCATGGGGTAGTGGAAGCGCCAGAGATAGAGATGCAAATGCATAGAATGTTGGTTGCTTGTGGATTTGGAGAAAGCAAACGTGAGAATAAGTAGAAAGACAGAGAGAGAAGGAGAACTCCGGGAAAGGAGAGCAGTGAGGCTCGAGTTATGCATTTATAATTCTCTTTAACGTCCACATCACCAAACAGCATTTACATTTACTTTCACTTTTACTTTCACTTTCACTTTCACTCCAGCTTTCTCCAACATACCTCAATCTTAGAGCCCCACCGCCTCTGTCTTGTAGCTGGGCTTTTGTGGGCTTTTCACTTATTACAATGAAGAAAGCTTTCTCTTTTTTTGAAAATTAGGACGATTTTCATACTGAATCAGAGTGCAACTGTTACATATGGAAGATATACAAGCTACAGACATACACTATATAAGGCTGCCTATGTAGGGAGAAAGTAAAGTGAAAGGTGAAAGTGGAGGTGGAAGTATAAAATGGAGTTGTTGAATGGAGGCAGGTGTGGTGAGTTTGGATTGAACAGAGAGAGAGTGAAAGTGAGAGAAAGCAAGAGAAAGTGAGAGAAAGTGGGAAATTAATGGGATATCTCTTGAAGGAAAATGAAATGTGTCGAGAACTTGTGAAGGATAGTAGAAGATGAGATGAGATCTTGATAAATAATCCGCATCTCCGCATCCCGTCCCATCTCGACCCTCAGCCCTCAGTCACACTTCCGTCCGTAGCAGTGACAAAATTCTTAAGAGATTCTATTGGATCGGCCAACTATAGGTATAGCCATAGGATTTTCAATTTATATAATTATATAACTATGCCGTGTGGCTTTCTATCTAAACTAAGGTAAATCCAATAAATTAGTTTAATTCAGCCAAGTGGCACACCGTCGTCGGCTTGGGATCCCACGTGATTCTGCGACGGTGGAAAATGTTCTATTTACACATTTTTAAATATAAAATTGATTCCTAAGTTATATAATCCGGTTAGCAAAAATTTGGGAAGCTTTTAACTCATAGTCTTAACAAAATACATGAGTACAACTTTCACTTTGCTTTCACTTTTACTTTCACTTTTTACTAAACTTTGAGATCTGCAATTAATTGAAATTTTTGATGCGCTTTGAACTCTTTGGAATAATTGAAGTTTGATTGATTGGTCCATCTTTTCATCTCCTGGCTGAGAAGCTTCAAAGGCAAAGGCCGTGACTTTGACAAATTTAATGCAATTACAATATTACTATAGCGACTGACACTGATATGAAGGCAATTAAAAGACTAATGTGGGGGCAACTCACAAATTACCTTAAGGAAATTATGGAGCCCCATAGGATGGAATGACTACATTTAAAGCATCTTTTTTTAGCTAACATCTTCTGGGTAATTTATGCAGATTCCCTCACAATGAAATGAGAGAAAGGGTAAAGCAGGCATCTTTGATGGAGTAGAGTGTGCTTATTAAAAGCTGGAAGATGAAAGGGCGACGTTAATAAGATTTAATTGGAAATAATTTCAAATCATTTCAAATCATAATTGAAAGGCAATCTTTAATTGTCAAAATGGACTACAAAAGGGCAGGCAGGCGAGAGGCTCACGTTCGTCTCTGAGTGACAGCCTCGCCCAGCTAAGTATCCTCGCATCCAACTTTGACATTTTTGAGAAATTCAATTACGGGCTAATTAATCGACTGAGCCTTCCCATTTTGGAATTAGAAATAAAGCTTTTAAAAAGTAAGCTAGTTAATTTATGCTCAACTTATACGCATTGAAACAAGTACAATTTATATCGTATTTTATCCTTTTAAAATAGTACAGATATTTTTCTCTTAATTTTTAAGAAAGAAGGATATGCAATGTCCTATTAGCTCAATCGGGAAAAGATTAAAAATATAATCATCCATGCTTTTACAACTTTCAAAATATTCCTACAGTATTTAAAAAGGTAAAAAAACGCAGAAACTATTTACAAGTTTTTGAAGAATTGTAAAATTTTGTAGTAACAAAATTTTCAAAAAATGCAAAACTGACCATGAAAACATTTTTAAAAGGGCGTAAAATATCTGATTAACACATTTCGAAAAGGTGCAAAATGTCCAAATAACACATTTCGAAAAGGTGCAAAATGTCCGACGAACACATTTCGAAAAGACGTAAAATGTCCGATTAACTCATTTCGAAAAGGTGCAAAATGTCCAAATAACACATTTTCAAAAAGGTGCAAAATACCCCACTAACACGTTTTCAAAAGGTGCAGATTATGCAATCCACACATTTTCAAAAAAGTGCAAAATGTCCCATGTTAGCCACTTCTTAAGACTCACAAAACATTCCAAGTCACAGCGTTTTAAAAACGTGCACAATTTCCCATTTACTAAGTTTTAACACACGTAAAATGACCAATTAGAGTAGTTTTTAAAAAAAGTTGAAAATGCCTTGTTCCGTTATTCTACATTTTTAAAGTTTAATATAAACAACTATAGAACATTCGCCTAGTTTGAAAATGATCCTGTTACGATAATTTAACAGAATATAGCATAGATTTGACTGGTCTTTGCAAAGTCAGTATACTCAAAAATCGTCAGTTAAGAGGCAAAGTGACTTGACACAAAGTATACATCTATAGATGTGCACCATTTTGCTCCTGAGTTTCTTATGTAATTCATTTTTCCCTTTTAACGGACGATATTACGGGTATTTATGCGGCCATGTAGTAAAACTCAGTGTAGTTGTTAAAGGAAAGGGCAGAACAATGGAAACGGGGGGAGTTGGGGAAAAGTTGGAGGGGGGGGGGGGCGATCGTTGGTCGTAAGACGGAAGAACTCTCAAGAAACAACTCGACAAGTCAACAACTAAAGTTCGACTCTAACAAATCAAAATCCGGACACAAATCCACGTTTCAATCCAAAGCCACAACACAAGAGCCCTTCAAACCGACTCTCAACAAACTCAACAAACTCCAGCAGAGCAGTCGAAACTTTCTCCTTCCTGCAAAACCCACCATCTGCAAACTACGAGCACAAATCCACACTTTTTTAGTCCAAGATTTCGAAAAAATCAATTAATTCCGTAGGCCAACATTTACTCGATCAACGGATCAACCCTCAGCACAGCAGTCGATTGTGAAGCTCATCTGTGAGGAGCCTGTACTAGAGAGCTCGTACAAAAACTGAAATAGAAGGTCCCTTGTGAGAATTCGGAAGGGGCTGCGCAAAAATGACGTTTTTTGCATTTTTTGATACTTTTTCAAAACATTTTCGATTTGTTAACTTTGAAATTTCTGGTAAAATTGTTTTTCCGTTTTTTTTACAATGCAGATATTTAGCTTTTGCACTTTTAGCAATCGTCATTTTTGAGTTTTGCCTTTTTCTAAAGTCTGGATATTTGGCTTTTGCCCTTTTAAGAATCGTAATTTTTGGGTTTTGTGGATATTAGGCTTTTTTGCACTTTCAAGAATCGTCATTTTCGTGTCTTGCCTTATTTAAAAGTGTAGATATTTGGCTTTTGCATTTTAAAGAATCGCTAATTTTATGTTTTGCCTTGTTTTAAAATGTAGATATTTGGCTTTTGCGCTTTAAAGAATCGTCATTTTTGTGTTTTGCCTATTTTTAAAGTGAAGATATTTGGCTTTTGCATTTTAAAGAATCGTAATTTTTATGTTTTGCCTTGTTTTAAAGTGTAGATATTTGACTTTTGCACTTTCAAGAATCGTTTCTTTTGTGTTTTGCCTATTTTTGAAGTGTAGATATTTGGCGTTTACGCTTTAAAGAATCGTTATTTTTGTGTTTTGCCCATTTTTGAAGTGTCGATATTTGGCTTTTGCACTTTCAAAAATCGTCATTTTTGTGTTTTAACTTTTTTTAAAGTGTAGATATTAGGCTTTTGCTCTTTCAAGAATCGTTATTTTTGTGTTTTGCTATTTTTAAAGTGTAAATATTTGGCTTTTGAATTTAAAAAAATAGCTAATATTGTATTTTGTCTTTTTTAAAGTGAAGAAATTAGATGTTTTGCACTTCAAAGAATCATTATTTTTCCACTTTCCATTACTCTAAAGTCTAGATATTACATTTTTACACTTTCTGAATAGTTAATTTCAATATTTGATCTTGTTTAAAGTGCGCAAATTTTGTTCTTGACACTTTCTAAATTAGCAATGCCATGTTTTTTCTTTTTGTACAAGTGCGTAAAATAATAAAGTGGTGTGTAAAATAGTAGGTAAAGAACCAAAAATTTAATTTTTAAATTGTTTCAACTGTAAAGGGATCGGAATTAGAACAAAATTGGACTACAATAAATGAAAGTGACGGACACTTTGCCTTTCTACCCACGATATGTAGACGAGTAGCTAGGTAGGCAGGTAAATTTTTACTTTTTTTTTTTTTTTTTTACTAATAAGTCAACTTTTTCCTCTTTGAGGGTTTTCGATTTTGGAAATTCAAGAAAATTTTGTATGGGAAGGAAAGGAGAAAGAAATCTGGAATCATCTTCCCACACGAGCTATCAGTTTACACAAATATGTATATATGTATGTATATATAGCAGACACAATCGCTATAGGCATATAGCTGGAATTAATCCATAGGGTATAGCAGATTGCTAAATAGTGTCTATATAGCGTCTGTATAGTGAATGCATGGGACGCACAGGTTGGCTGTTGCTGTGTTGCGTTGGTCGTTGGTTTGAGTTAAGTTGTTGGATGGAAGAAGGAATTCGGCTTGTTATCATAATCGAGGATCTTGAGTTCTAATCGTAAATATTCAGCCAACAGCTTCCGACGTAATTTACTCGCAGCAGCGCCCGTCCAACACCCAACCAACAACAACAACACCATTACAGCTATAGCGAGGCTGGAGAAGCAAAACGATCCTTCTCACAGGGTACAAGTTAGACTGGCAAATTAAGGACAGCTAAATTCCAGTTTGGAGTTTCTACGGGCAGGAATTGTGAAAATTCCACGAATTGCTGAGAAAGCGAAAAAATTTCGAAGAAGTTCCGAAAATTCCCAAGAAATTCCCAAAAAACTTCAACAAAATTCCCAAGACTGCAGGAATCCCAAAAATTCCTAGAACGTTTCCAGAACACCCACCCTGAAGTACCCAAAATTCACGAACATTCCCAAAACTTCCAAGAAATTCCAAAAATTTCCAAGAAATTCCCAAAACTCCCGGAATTCCAAAAATTAATAGAACGTTTCCAGAACTCCCTGAAGGTCCTAAAATACCCCAAAATTCACCAATATTCCCAAAACTTCCAAGAAATTCCAAAAATTCCCAAGAAATTCAACACAATTCCCAAAACTTCCGGAATTCCCAAAATTCCCAGAAAATTTCCAAACTTCCCAACCTTCCCATAATTTCCGGAGTTCATAAAATTCCTAGAACGTTTCCAAAATTCCCACACTTTCCGTAATTCCCGAAATTCATAAAATTCCCAGAAAGTTTCCAATATTCCCAAATTCCCAAAATTCCCAGAAAGTTTCCAAACTTCCCAAACTTCCCATAATTTCCGGAATTCATAAAATTCCTAGAACGTTTCCAAAATTCCCACACTTTCCTTAATTTCCTAAATTCATAAAATTCCCAAATTTCCAAAATTCCCAGAAAGTTTCAAAAATTCTCCAAACCGAAATTCCCAGGAAATTCTCAAAAAATGCCAAACTTGTCAAAAAAAACTCGGTACTTCAAAATTTTACGCATCTCTTTCTAAAACAGAAACGTTGAAAATATTGAAAAATTTCCAAATGAATTTCCAATTTGTCCCAAAATTTCCCTAAAACTTGCAATTTGAACCTTTCCGAAAATGTTTTAAAAGTCTCACTTTGACACTCCGGAGTCTCAAAGGTGCACACGCGTTCACGTAGCACTGACTCGCAGTAGGTTTATTATGAAAATGGAGGAAGATCTAAACTCGAATATTCCCAATACACCGCATCGCCTCCGTAAACTTGGAATATAAATGAGAAAACTGGGACCAGAGACCATCGCATCAGAGCGACGACCGATATCAAATCAGAAGGAAACCAAAACTAATACCAAATATTTTCTGTATAGCCGAGTATAGCGGGAGGGATATAGAGTATAGCAGCGCCTATATAAAAATGAATACTTGATGGTGCGTCTCATGTAAATATTATCCATGCTGCAATGCTGGTGCGAATGGGCCGAATAGGAAATGGGAAATGGTGGCTGGGGACCGTCTTGACTAGGAGCCTTCCAAATATTACGTCCACCTCAAATAATTACATTTTTTACGCATTTTCAAAACTAACAAAACCAAGCACTACTCACAAATTTTGAACTGACCAAGGAAATTTATCCTAAATAAATTCGCAACTAGAAAATCTCACGGAAAGAATGCTTTACAGAAGTGTCAATATATTCTAGAAATTAACAGGCTTCATAGGGATAAACTAGAAATTAACATTTTTAAAAAGGCAAAAACTAAAAATTACGCTTTTCAAAAAGAACAAAACTTGAAACAAACATTTCAAAAAACATTCAAAACTAAAAAAAAAAGATTTTCAAAATGGTCAAAACTTAAAAGTACTCCTTTTGAAATTCGAAAAGGTCAAAACTTGAAATTACCATTTCCAAAAACATTCAAAACTAGAAACCGACTTTTTCAAAAAAATAAGGACAGAACTAAAAACTAAAATTTCCAAAAACATAAAAAATACAAAAACTATCGGGTAAAATTTACAAAACGGATAACACTACAAATTAACATTTCCAAAAAGACCAAAACTTGAATTAAATTTTTTAAAACAATCAAACCTAGAAATTTACATTTTCAAAATGGTCAAAACTAAAAACTATCATTTCTAAAAACATAACAAATACAAAAACTACATGACACACTTTACAAATGGGTCAAAACTAATAATTTACATTGTCCAAATGGTCCAAACTAAAAATTATAATTTACAAGAAAATAAAAAATACACAAAGTACCGGATACACTTTACGAAAGTGTCAAAACTAAACTTTTACATTTTCAAAAAGTCCAAAACTTGCAATTAACTATTTCAAAAACACCCAAAACAAAAAATAAACATTTTCAAAATGGGCAAAATTAGAACACACCATTTTTGAAAAGCTATAAAACTAGCTATGCACCACTCAAAAATTGTTTGTAAAATTTTTAAAGCGAACGTAATATTTGCGTAGCCCCTCTAGAGTGCTCTTAGGCGAGACGTCAGTCGCACACACCCATATTTACACCGAAAATCCTAACATTTCATAATAAATTGATTTCCCTCTCGAACGACACCACAAAAGCCCACCACAACCACCCGCCCTGCCAGCCCCAGTCACCCAACAGTCACTCACTCACTCACTTCCACCCACCCAAATCAAAGGCTCAAATTAATTCCAAAATCCATCCAAAACCCAAAAGCTAGTTTCATAATCAGCTCAGCCCAATCTCCCTCCCATCAACTATCTAATTCAAAATATTCATTAGCGAACAACGAAGCTCCAGAAGCAGCTCCAAAACGACAGCCAAATTTTTTTAAATTTTTTAAGGACCATTTATGATTACTATAACGTAATATCTGCAACGCCCTTTTGGCCACTTTTGAAATTTTGAACTGGCACTCTTCAACCTAATTACCTGTCAGCTCACAGGATTGCGTCTAAAAAGGACACTCTGCCATGTGCAGGATTTAAGAGTTAAAAAATTTTGAATCGGAAACAATTTTTTCCCTTTTCGAAACATGTAATATACATACATGGTTTTAAATGTTTTTGAAAATGGTATTTACTAGTTTTGATCATTATGAGTGTTATTTACTAGTTTTAGCTTTTTTGAAAAAGTGGTTTTTACTTGCTTTGACCATTTTGAAAAAGTATTATTTACTAGTTTTGGCCTTTTTGAAAAAGTAGTATTTTCTAGTTTTGACCTTTTTTGAAAATGTGTCATTTACTAGTTTTGACCCTTTTGAAAAAGTCTATTTTACTATTTTTAACCTTTTTTGAAAAAGTATAATTTACTATTTTTGACCTTTTTTGAAAAAGTATAATTTACTAGTTTTGACCTTTTTGAAAAAGTGTCATGCACTAGTTTAGCCCGTTTTGAAAACATGATTCTCTTGAATTAAATACTTTTTCCGTGGTTCCCCAGTTTCAAATCGAATAGGTAAAAAAAAATCGGGCCACAATCTAATTTATTAGAAGCCCCAACTTTCTCCGTCTTTCTCTCTCTCTCTCTTTCTCTCTTTCTCTGTGTATTTCATTAATTAATTCAATCTAGTGCCCTTAATTTTTGATTTAATTGCGCCTTACTTAGAGATGGTTGTTGAGCTTATAGGGCATCAAAAAATAAGTGAAACCCAAAAAAAAACAGAAAAAATAGGCAAAAATAGAAAAAACAAAGTAGAGAAAAATACGAAAAAATAATGAAAAATGAAGGCAAAAAGAAAGAAAGAAAATATCAACATTATTGTTCTGTACTGGTACTACTTATGCAGGCGGTATTCAAGGCTTCATTCTTGAAATCTTGAAGCTTTCTTGTGTATCAAACTACATAATATTCCTTTTAGATTTTGATCATGTGCTTTCACTGCTTTCTCTCTTCCAGAAAAAAGAAGAGAAAGCATCGAAGAAAAAAAATGGGAGAAAGATCGATAAAATAATCATTTATTACGGTAGACAATGAGGCATGGGACGAGAAGTATGGGCTCGAAATCTCCCATCCATCCATTAATGATGTCAAGCCATTAAGTAAGACGAATACTTTTTTTTTCTTTCTTTTTCGTCTCTCTCGTCTTCTTTCTCCTAGCAATTCTAAACCATTTGATCATTGATCTACTTCCCATCTCCAACCTTTCACTTTGGGGCTGTCCATAAATGACGTTTGCAAACGACGGTAGGTAGGGGGAGCTTCCGTTTACGCTTATGTTAAAAAATTCCCGCAAACTTTTAGGGGAGGGGGGGGGAGTAAATGTCCTAAACATGTAAACGTCATTTATGGACAGCCCCTTTCCCTATAGGCTATAGAGTATAGCTAACACACTTGTGCTATATAGTGCTATACCTATATGCCTATATCAATTGCATCTGTCAATAGTTTCTTGCCACTGTCTGTCGCTCTGTCTTCTTTCCTGGGTTTAAAGAGTTTTCCAAAAATTCCCAAGTTTACGCTTACGCACGCCTTGCACTTTTGTTTCGCGTTTTTTCTTTCCATTCTTATTTTTTTTAGCACTCAAGGAACTGGGGAGCCATGGGAAAAATAATTCACAAATATTTTTTGTTCTATAAATTCCATTTTTCAAAAACGGTCAAAACTAGTAAAAACTAATTCTTTTTCAAAACAGCCAAAAGTGATAAATAACGTTTTTTTCAACAGGTCAAAATTAATAAATTAGACTTTTTCAAAAGGGTCACAACTAGTAAATGACACTTTTTTAAAAACGGTCAAAAATTGTAAAATGCACTTTTTCAAAACGGTCAAAACTAGTAAATAACACTTTTTCAAAAAAGATCAAAACTAGTAAATAACACTTTTTCAAACAGGTCAAAACTAGTAAATAACACTTTTTCAAAAAGGTCAAAACTAGT
>JAQFZC010003534.1:0-18494 GCA_034695205.1 Dicyrtoma fusca
GGTTAGCCCTTCGGGGTGACCTCATATCATGGCCAGGACGAATGCTCAGGAGAGCTACCAGCCCCAGGATATCGCCAAAAGGAAGTTAGTAAGTCAGTTAAATAGTTAGATAGACGAGCGGACAAAAGTCCGAGAGCATTTGGTGTGGTTTAGTCATAGGGCTAAAACACGAATGTTTCAGAGCTATGTATAACCAGAGCAAATGAGGACGTGAAAATGGCGGGAAGGATCATTTCGTGTTGAATTCGTGGGCAATAAATTCGAGCCTGCCTCCTTTCGTACATATATGCTTGTCAGGATGTCCTTGTCCGCATCCGACTCCCGGCTGACCTACTCCCTCACCAGTCCCAGTCAACAAGAATGCATTGAGATACGTACATGGTAGGCCAAAAAGGGTCCCAACAGAACGGAAACACCTACAAACCCCATTGTGCTCCAGTGCAGGAGGATACATGGGGAAGCTTATCTGGTCTATCAGTTTATTACTCTGCCTGGCCATATGACTACCAAGGGGTTCCCCCTTCATTAAAAGTGCCATGAAGAGTGTAAAAAAGGAAAACCATTCATCTATGATGCTAATGAAAATGTATGATAATCCCGTCGATCATTTCCCCGTCTACGCTACCCATTTCACTGCATCCACCTCCTTCCGATTACCACACTCTCCACGATTTCATCGCTCGGTGCCTTTAAGCTGCCAGCAGTTTTTAAAGACCTAGCTATAGTTCTATCAACAGCAGGCGTCCATTCCTTCCATTACTTTAACATTTTGGTTTTTCAAGCTGACTTCCAGGGCCAATTTAAGTGAAAGTAAATACAGTTTCTCACCTTTATTCTTTACACCCACTGCTCAGAAGTAAAACATTTAAATTGCTCACTTATTTTTTACACATCTATGCCGCATTTATTTATTTATTTAAGTATGACAAGCCCAGAATGTGGGGCAAATAAATTTTCAAGTAGTAATCAAAAGGAGTCGAACGGTAAAGTACTCATGGACGAGCTCACATAGCTATTCATCTCGTACACTAATGCCCAACTTTTAATTTACATGCATTAGTTTTTAAAAATCACAGTTTAGCTTTCAAATGGAATGCAGAGGAATGAGCAGACTACTATTTGACTTTATTCCACTGTGACTTTGTTCCTGGTTGACGGCTTAGGAAAAACTAAGTTTCACTTTTTCTTTCGTTCAACAAACTTCTCGTGCCAGCACACGTTATTACTAATGCATACAAAAGCGACATTCTAGAGGAATAGAAGACGAAAAGTTTCAAGTAGGTAAAGTAAAAGTGAGTGCGTGACCAAGTAGAGAGCATGAGGAGATATAAAGTGCAGAGACAGAGAGATAGCGAGAAAGAGATGGAATTAGTGTAAAAGTCAAAAACGTAAAACAGCATAAACAGTTGAAGTTGATGTGACAGTAAGTCCAAAATTCAGAAATTCAAGTCTAGCAAATAGACTCTCAATGTTACAGAAAAAGTAGCTCTGAGAAAGACGTTCCTCAACTTCGTTGCGTGTCATATGTCCATTTGAACTTTCACTTCATCAAAAAGCGCAGGAAAAAGGAATGTTTTATGGAAAAAACTACATGATGTCATCTATTAATTACTTCCACATTCACAACAAAAGAGATAAACAATGGCGAGCGGAGCCTGGAACGAAAACAAAATGAGTGGAGGAAGCGGAAGGCACTAGCAATGATCTTGCGACAGGAGTAAATAAGAATAATTGTTCGCCTAGGCTGTGTCCATATTAATTTCACATGTCTCCAACTGAAACGAGCTTCCCTCGCATCCCATTTTTCCACTGAAGCTTCTCTCTTTTCTTCTCTCCTCTCCAACAACAATAACTTATACATTTAGAAGAAAGACTATGCATAAACGGAGTTCACATCCGTCCACATTCACCCATCAGATGCATGCTTGGTCGGGTGGACGTACTTGAACGCAAATAGCAAGCAATTGTTGTTGCGAAACATTTGGGTTTCTACATAGCCCGGAATGCCCGTTATTCTTATGGCTTCTAGTCCGTTCCCTTCCGAATGGGAAGTAGAGAAAGCCGGGAGAGAAAGCGCATGAACTGGCCTTACATCCAGTTTACAGGTCCAAGGACGGCAAAACATTGAACATAAAACATGAACTATCTTGCATTCTTCGTCCTCTTACTCCGTTTTTTCCTCCTATATTATTCTAGCATATTACGAACGTCCTCACTCTCGCTAATAACTCTAGTATTTCTCAAACTGGATTCATTCAGCTTTCCACTAAATCTCGTGTAAGTCTGTAAGTCCGTTATTGAGCAGAATTGAATTCTCTCCTCCTTCTTTAGTAACTCAAACTCGCCCATTCTCATTCCATCATACATTCTTCTTCTCTCCAATTCTGTCTCAATGTGTCCTCTTACTTCTCTAACCTACAACCTTGAGCTAGCACGTCCATATTTTTTTGTTATCTCTTCATTGTACCCAAGTTTAGCCCACACTTTCACTCAGTGATTCTCTCACTTTATCGTTGTACACGTTTTTTCTTTCATCCAAGCCGTTTGTTTGAGGTATACTGATATTAAGGAAACTGTGGAAGGAATAGAGTGAGGTCCTATTTCAATTATTTCATTTCTTGTTATTATTTGTTTAGCATTATGGTATTTTCTACCACAGCTGCGTTACATTGGAAAATAATATTTAAAAAACTAGGAAACGAAATGAATTCCGCAGGATTTCTACTGCTTTATAATAAAAATATGAGGTAGCTTAGAAAGAACAAAAAGTAATTGTTAGCGCAGTTAAGACTAGGAAATTGTAGAATGAGAATGAATCAAAATCTAATTCTACTTGTCGTACAAAGAACCAGCAGTAGCCTTCAAATGCAATTGTCATGTCCTCTTTAATATTTGCTTGCCTTGTATTAATCATAAATTGCATTGCAGACTGCCCTTTTTATGCTTTGAACTCGCAGCTCGGCATTTCTCGTTTTTTTGCTGCGGCGTTATTGATGGCGGGAGACATAGTTTTTAGGAGGATGAAACTAAGTGTGCAAGTGATGAGACTTCAAGGGAGATAGCTGGAGAAATAATCTATTTTCATTTTTTCAGAGATTACATTTTCAATGAAAATATCTCCTTGGATGTGTCCATTCATTTAAATGAGCAATAGCTACTCACATGTCTGACGGACAGAGAAATATTTTTTGTATTTATGACTACAAACCACCCCTCCATGTCCTCTCTTCTCCTCCCCCTTTCCTCATTATATTTTCCCTTTCTCTTGCTTTTGCTTTTGCTTATAAAGGAAGTGGAGAAAGTGGAGAAAGCGGAAGATTGTGATAGTGGTTGTTTGGGTAGCAGGAAGGGAATGGAACAGCAGAGAACGGAATTTGTGAAAGAGGTTGGAATAAGTCGAGAGAACGAAGGAGACGCATCTTTGAAATCGCCCATCGCAACCTTCGCAACCAGCGTTTATGAAAAGCAGAGCCATATTCCAGCTAGTGTTGTGATTCCTATGAATACTTCTCTCCCAAACTCTTCTCTCCCGAGCATTTCAAACAGCCCAAGGTATTTTTACGTTCTAATCTTTTCCTCTGCTATCCTGACTCCGTCCACGTTTCCATAAATACCCCAGAAGTGGTTATCCGTTTCCCAAACTAGAAAATTCTACGGAGGAATTACAATTTCCAATTTCCTCAAACAAATCTTGTTGTTCGTTCACTCACTCTCAATTCTTTCTGTTCTTTGCCCATCTCCTTGTGCGTTTAATTTTCCAGTACACATCTATTTCTTTCGAGCCAGACCAGACCCTACATTTGTTGCACACAATTCGTCCTCTTTTAGATAGCAATATTAAGAGTCGTAAGCAGGTCAAAGATAAATGTAACTTAAAAAAGAATATGCATTTGCTCAGTAAAATAAAAAAAGGAAGGAGAGAACCAAAATGGAAAAGAAAAGAGAGAGAAAGAAGTAGAGTATCATCCCATTCGCATCAACTCCACTCGACACTAGACACAGCTAAACTCATAGGGCATCTAGAGAAGTCGTACCTGATCCGACATACCGAGTGAAAGCGAGAGAGAGAGAGAGCAACTACATATGCTTCTCTTTTTCATCTACTGACATCCTATACTTTAACTGCTTCTTTCTCCACATCTAGTCCTAATCCTAGGTACGACGTATTGCAAGTCCCCTTGATGGTAATGAAGTGGTCTATCGGTAGTCAGAACAATACACTCAATAAAATTTGATATGTAACGAATTGTTCAATGAAACAATAAAATGTTTGCGATTAGGCTTTCAGGATTTGTTTGAGTTTGACAAGTTTGTCAATCTGACTCGGTTCATATTCTTTGGTCACATGAACACAGTGGGAAAATTCGTTTCTTTTTTTTGCATGGATTGTTTTGCTTGTCGCGTCACTTGATCGCTCTTTACGATGCACGCCCCCGCTAAAAATAGTGCTGGACTGTTTTTGGCAACAAATGATGAATTGAACCTCAAGTCGATGATTAAGGCTACTTTGTGCTAGAGTCGATTAGAAATCGACATTAGAAAGTCTATTTTTTGAATCCATTAGTTTGAATATTTGAGCGTTCATTCACGTTTTCTTCTCTGTAGACCTAATAGTATAGGGGTGAAAGTAAAAAGCCGTAGCTCTGTAACAGGATGTCAAAACAGCTTGTAAAAAGGATGTTGACGGCTGTGAGAGAGAGAACACTACTACGGCAAATACCCATAACCGGGATGCGGAAGATATGACTTTCAAAATAAAACGAACGCAGTCAGACATGGAAGGACGACTAAAGTGATTTGAGATTCAAATGATGCTCTGCCATGTTTTAAGAAGGTTCATTTTCACGAGCAGAGAAGGACTTCGGTAGGCTAAGAGCGTGTCAAGTGTCAAAAGGCTCTTCTAATTATTCCAATCCTTTCTCACTTTCTCTTTTTGGTAAGCTTGGCAATGTCATCCAACTGCTCCCATTTCAACCATGTCAACCATTATTATGTCGTTAGACATGTAAGAACCATTTGATCTTAAATACCTTTCTACTTCGTGCTACGATCTTTTAAATATTTCCTCCGCCAGCGCCCTTTATCCCTGCAAACGAATATGCTGTAAATGCCAATAAATTACCATTTGCATGTGAGTAGATGTATTTTGAAGGTCGGTTACTTTTACAGGTGAGCACATTATATCAATTACAAAATGGCTTTTGACAATCACTAGTCATTTTTGATTTCATTAAAAAACAATGGCGACCGCAGCACTGATGTACCAAAACCAAAATTCGAGCGAAAATACTACAAAACAAAAAATCACAAATATTAGGTTTCTAGAAATGCTTTGCAATGAGAAAGTGGCTATTTCAAATTTAACAATCAAATTGGAGCAAGCTTTTTTTTATAATTAACAACGCAATTCACGGATCCCGAGTTGTTGCTAATTACTTCGCGTGTGCCAAAAAGAGTTAAGAATCTGAAGTGAAGCGTTTAAAAATCTTTAACATATTTTAAATGAATATTCATAAGAACTGCCATAATTCTGCCATGCTATAAGAGCCTACAAATTGATGTAAGCAGCCAAGAAAAAAATTCAGTAAAACTTTTTAATAATTCAAGGATTTGCTTATCTTGTTTGTTTGACATATACAAATGTGGATTACTGCATCTTCCCAGAAACTCTCTTAACCATGTTTACTAAATTGCTAGCAGATGAAGGAGACGACTTAATGGATGGTGACAAGAGAAAGTCAATTAAGAATATGAATAGAAATTAGTTGCGATGAAATCAGGAATGAAATTGAAGGGAAATTTTGTGGAGAACAACCATGAACAATGTGGATGAGATATAATGTCTTTTATATGAATTTTTGTTAATATGAGATGAGACGAGATGTTCATTCGAAGGTGAAATGAGCTGTAATCAAGTTGTAAAGAAGCAAAGGAGAGTAACGAGTAAATGCACAGTCATTTTCCTAAGATTTTCATCTGCCTTGTTCTCTTCTTTCATAATCCTGAGCATATTGCACTTGTGTCTACTCTAAATTCTGATCATGAGCCCGAAGCGGAAGCAAGCAAGAAGCCTATGATTCATATGAACCATCTTTAACAAGGTTGTTACTTCAAATTAACGGAATTAGATTCCCTCAAGGATGAAATGCTAATCAAACCCATTGCATGGGAAGCAGAGAAGGAAAAGCAAGGGAACTGTTCTCGGGAATCCAGTTAGTCCTAATTGAGGTAATCATAAAAATTGGGAAAAAGCAAGAGATAGGAGGGAAGAAAGAGTGGCTGGATGACTGTTATGAAGTAGATATTGGATGGTTGGTAGGTTAGTAAGTGGATTATTACACAGAGAAAACTGACAGGCTGGAGCAAGAAGTACGGAAAGAGAAAAGATAAAGTAACCAGCCAGCAGGATGAGACAAGGGAGAATGAAATACCAAAAATGAAGAGCAGTTACCAAACGACTGCATCCCTAGCGAGAAGACAGAGAGAAAAAGTAAAATTTAAAGCAGAGGAAGGAGACTAAAGAATAAGGGAATAAAATGATTCCTGTTTGAATGTAGGTAGGTAGATGTATTTTTTGAAGGGTGGTGACTTTTAGGAAGATCTTTACTGCTTTCATCTTTCATAATTTGATGCTATACTGATGTATAGCAAAAATCGTAATTGTGCAGATCTTTTTTTAAGTATAAGAACTGGTAAGGGAATGAGCTTGCGTCTCTTTGAAGGAAGTAAATTAATTTTCCATGCAATTATTTTTTCCATCATATTCGCGTGGGATTTCATTAGCAAGGTAGGCAAGCATTCTATTATTATTGTTATTATTATTTACTCGTGGACTTGAGGAGAGCGATTTAGCACTACATCCAACAAATGTACTGTGCCACCCGATTCTGTAAAATATGACTACAAGAGTGGTAAGGGAAAGACTGACTGTTGAATACCGAGAAGGATACAGCCCACTGGAGCAAAGTGAAAGCTTGTGCAAGAGGAGAGAGGGTCTCATATCGATCCGCAGGATGAATGGATTTGTGTGAGGAATGAAGTCTAGATCCACGGAGAATAGACGTATAGATGGATGGATAGCTGACTGGATGTGAGACTGCAGAGTTTGCATAGCTTTGCTTTCCCTTCCTTCAGTTCCTTCTCCATTTCCTTTTGCAGCCATCACCCATGTGTCTATCCTTCCTATTCGTTTTTACAACCAGCTTCTCCAACTCATCCCTTCTACTCCGCTTAACAATCTCTCTTCATCTCCACTACATATTTCATGAAACTGTTTCGACTACTATCAACTGCATACTTACCACCCCTCTGCTTTCTTAAATCAGGTGCCCATTACGACCAAAAATGAAGCAAAAAACGTTAAATAACGAGAAAATAATGAAAAAGTAGTGGTAAGCTGGAAGATAAACCACACTATGCCAATCGAAAGGTTATTTCTATTGCAGATAAGTTTCTGCTTAACTTATGCATCTAAAGTAACTTTAGTAGTAGTAGAGGTCGGTGCAGATACCTCAATCACATCAATCTCTTTATCATATCCGACACTTCTTGTATATCAGTTTTTCCTCCTGGAGTCACACCCCCTCGTATCAAATATTAATTCCTTGAAATGAGGCTTATGACTGATTAAGCGTGAAAATCCATATTGAAAACAATATTGCATAATTTGACGGGATATCAAAGGGAAAAAAAATAAGGGAAAGCGAAAAGATGAATGATAAGAAATTCTGTCAATCCTCTATTTGTCCTTCACCACTAATAAAATTTTCTCAACTATTTGTATTACTTCATTAATTTCACTTAGTTTGCTATTTTTCCTCATTATTACTCTAATTTTATTCTACTGCACTTCTCCATTCACAATGTCTCATAATATTCCTTATCCTTACTTTACTCATTTCTAATTCAGAAATAATTAAATCCGGCCATTTTTTACACGTACAGCAAAATACCATTTTTGCCATATATTTGCTTTATGCCGTCTTCGCACTTCAATCGTAGCCTCCATTTAAACCATTCCCGTGTTAAAAATACATTTGCAAAACTATGAAAGCTTCTTGTTAACACTACATGTGGTACATCTAGTAAAAAGGAAAACGAAGGACGGGAAGCCAAAAAAGTTAGCTGATTGTGTAATGAATTATTGTTCGTGGAAGTGTATTGGTGCCAATAACTTGGTATATACAGTAAATTGATATATACAGTAGATACGGCGAAGACTGGAAATTGAGGAAGATTCGGGCTTGTGTGTGATTGCTCATCCCTCTTAACCTTCTAACCTCGTAACTCTGTTGGTGGCAAGTACCATGATTTCTCGTGTACTACCATAAATTGACTCTAAGTTCAAATGTGAGGAGAAAGCGAACGTATTAAACATATGATGCTGATAAAATATGTTTGACAAGATCATTTCAAATCCCAAAGAGAAGAAGAGAACTAAACTTTATTCGCAGTAAAAGACGAAGGCTTCAAAAGACAAATATGCAGACATAAATAGATAAGAATTTCAACATAGCACATACTATGAGGTCACTCTATATTTCTACATTACGTTCTAGTGTGGAAACGGAAACAAATTTATTTAGCCGAACCACACAAAGTATCAACGCAAGAATAATAAAATTTGAAGACGTAATTGTTTATGTTTGAGCTACATATGAAAGTAAGCTTCAACGTATTTTTCAACATCTCCTTCAAACGATATACATATTAAGCATCACTGCACAGCACTACTTGCCAAGTAGTCTATCCTTCGTCTCCAAAGTGATAAATGACAAGGCATTTATTTTTGTTTTACTTGCCAGGTCGTTTCGTTTCCAGGCGCCACCAAATTCCGAAGAGAGATTATTCGAATAAACGCGGGTTAAGATATAGCAATTAATTGTTTAACAAATAGTGAATCTTTTTCGCGATACACAGTACTATAGGCTCCCAGGACAGTGTAAGTAGTATTCTGTCAAATAGTTTTACTTGCAGATCTTTTTCATCCTTAAATCTGAAAGTAGTATTCTTAAGCAAATGAAGAACTATTTTTACTTTTCAGTGACGAGGTCAGCTATTTTCTGGAACTCGGGAAGAGCTAGTGTTTTGTAAATACAGTCTTTATAATGGCAACTTGAGTCCCATGTGCTTCAGACGGCAAGTGACATTTTGCTTCTTCAGCACAATGTTAACAACGTCCGCATCTATCGCCGTAAAATACTTATCCACTGCAGGGAGCGCGAATCAAGAGTATCTTCACTCATATTATAGTTGTGAAACAGTTCGTACTCTATTGGCTTAGTTTTTCCAAAGGGCATTGTAAAATTTATTACCTAAATAAAGCTTCGCTGAACTCCCACGTCGTCCACAGTTTCTGTTTTGACCATTACATTTTCCCCTTAAGTAAGTTTGCTTGTCAGATTGGAAATCAGGTAATTTTGAACTCACTGAAGTCTGCCACACACTGACCAACTTTTTAGATGCAAATTAATGAAGTTTCATTATTTTGTTTGCTGCAAACCCATTTCTTCTTAATGCAAGTAGTCACTTGCATCATCCATCTCTGCTTGCCTAGCTTCTAGCATGTAATGTTCTTTGATACGGCATATCCTGCAACAGCAATTGCAGCAACGAGAATGAAATCAAAAACCACAAACCCGTTTTTTCTTGCCCAAAAAGCTTCTTGTTGAGAGCAAACTGCTTCCAGTTTACTTACAAATAAGTTTTTGTATTTCACTTATAGGTACATTAGCCTAATTATTTCTTATCTAATCCCGGCTCCTCTACTATGGTGGGCATAAGATTCCATGGAAAAATTATGTTAACCCCAAAAGTTGCCCCGCAGGGTATTTTAACTCCTTGGCACTAAACAATAATGGGATCAATTGTCCTAGCCTCCGGAATTTCCTCTTTTATGTGCGCACGCACTTGATGCAGGCATTCCAGTTCTCGCTTACCTAGGGTGTTCCCCAATACCTAGTTCTAGAGTTCGTATTCCTCATCAAGAGCCAAAATCCCGTGCGGGTTTATATCTAGTAGCTTCCAATCCCTTTCCTAGCTGACTGTCCCTCTAATTAGGTTTCGGGTTACTGGGGCGCTAGGTAGCTGGATGATGGTCACCATGCATGGCAGGGCAACTTATCGTAGGTCACTCAAGGCCTTCATAACGAAATACCAAAAGTATGTGATAAGCATGTGTGACTGCAGAATGTCTATGGAGTTAATTTTTTGGTTATACTTCCTCATCACACGCGAAAGTCGTGGTAGCGGCGGAGACTTGCCTCCGCGGGCGGCTATTCCGCCCATGTGGTGAGAATCTTGTGGAAATACTGTTCTTTCCGCCCTAATCTGTGCCCAATATCCAAAGGCCTAGACTTTCTTTTCCCCACAAAATGCTGAATCTGCTTCGCGTGTGGTGAGGAAATACTGTAGTATCCCCTTTTTTTCACTTCGTATTTTATTGCATGTTTGCCGTTTCCCACCAACTGCCCTTATAACTGACAGCGCAATCAACTTCACTCACTAAACTGTTTTTAGCTTCTCACTACCACAATTTGCTTCTCTTGTGGTTTATTTATGTCTTAACGGCTAAATAGATCCTTCGGCCCAGCTCTTTCTTTTCCTCATAGGTGGCCTTCCGTAGCCGTGCTTTACTACTTTAAGCAATCCAAGATGGATTTCTTAATTAGGAGCCATTAGGCTGACGGAAACAAGTATATCAAGGATTAACTATCGACGTTACCTACTGACCTCTACCAGAACTAGAATCATTAATTTATACAACCCGCTCTAGGAAAAAACATCGTGCTCCTATATGGACTAATTATATAGTGTAAGAGGCCGTCTTTGAATTAAGTTTCGAAATGATGAAGAGGTTATCCTAAAATTTGAATGTTAAAGTCTTATGGTGACGGGAGAATGTGGGCTTTTTTTCCAAAAAGGGAAACGTAATTTAAGAGCCCTTAAGGCAAAATAGGGCATAGACAGCTGCCTTGTTTTGGCTTCGCTGGTTTATCTGTACAAGCCAAACTTTAGCCACAAAACTTCATACCAAACATTAAGGCATTCAACAACCTCATTCCCCTTAACCACACCGCCAACATAAGTATTGTGAATCAATTTCCCTTTATTTATTACTCACCTCATTGCAAAATTGCATTTTTCATTTGGTTTTTTGGTCCCAGAAGTAGGTATGTACATAATTCGGAGGCAATAATTTCATTGAATATGAGTTTAGCATGTTTCTACCTACAAATTAATACACATGCGTGACGACCTGCCTTTTATCAGGTTCAAGGATGTAACAGAAATCAAAACTCCTGCTCCACAGGCCGCTGATTCTTTTCTCTGCTTCTCAGAAAATACTGGGCTCAATGTAGCCACTCTACATATTTCAAAAAAATCTTACATGGAGCAAACTGGAATATTTTGATTTTAAAATTCAAAGAGTCCAACTACAAATTGCTGTACGAACTATCGCTCAAGTTCTTTATGCAAAACATTTCATTTTCTGGTACAGTTATAAAAATCGATTATAAGTGTCGAATTTACCGAGTGTCGAATTTACTGGTGTCAAATTTCCAAGTGACGAATTTACAGGCAATCACACGATTCTTGATTTGATTTTGATTTCTTAAAAATAGCTTTTTATGCGTGTTTTTATGATTAACCAACGACCCTTCTAAGGGCCAACACAATTTCCCAAGAGCAAAAAGAGCAACAAGGTTTTTATTTCTACCTTCTTACGTAACTCTTTTCATTTTTCATTATTTTTTTATTAGTGTAGGTTCTCGCCCTATACTGTACGACTGTACGCCATTTCGTCCTCACGCCATTTGGTCCACACGCCATTTCGTCCCTACACCATTTCGTCCCTACGCCATTTCGTCCCCACGCCATTTGGTTCTCACGCCATTTCGTCCCTACGCCATTGTGTCCACACCATTTTGTCCCACGCCATTTTGTCCACGCCATTTCGTCGCCCAACCCTTCTGCGGATAATACGTGTAAGCAGTAAAAGTAAGCTAAACTTAAGGAGTTTCTAAGATACGCTGTCGTAAAAGTAGTCCTATATAGGAAGTTACCCCTGCAAAGATTGTGGTATAGCTCATGGCCTTTAAAAAAATTGAGCGTTTAACTGAACCTCATCATCTAACTTATTGGGTCGCTCATATACACACCTGCTCTGCTTTTCAGCATCCAAGGCATTTTAGTTAAACATTTGAATTGAGTGTTTCTTCCAATTCCTACGTCATCACCTGGGCATATTCCTGTCAATATTTTTAGGGTCATAACGTAGTATACAGTAATCAAGACCAATGGCTTCACGCCTTAAACTGCATCGCCAAACTTTATACCACTACACTCGTGTTTTTTCATCTGTGGTACAAATCAACGAAGGAGTCAGAAAACAATTTTGAGCTAGATGGATTTGAATGAGAGGAGGAAACCAAAGCGTACAACTAATACACCGCCAGTACATATTTCAAACATTCTCTAGTTCTACAAATTCTATTTAAATCTTTACAACCTCATCTCATCCAATGTGCCGATCTCCCACGTATTTACCGTTTTCTATAACTGCAATCACAACTTCATTTGCACCTTTACTTTCCAAGATGGTAGGAAGACAGTTTCTTGGATTGGGAATGATTGTGAATTCCAACGGAATCTTCAACAATTTTTAGAGTACGCCATCACATTCATCATTGCAATTAGATTGGGATGACTCCGTACACGTAGGAATGAGCCTCAGTAACGGGAATTGGAGCACTCAATCAGTTTTTCAATCCATCCCATTTTATTCAATTCCCAATAAATCAGCCAACGGCATTGCTCCCTCACTGTCCCATGATAATTTTATCATCCTTCATTGCCTCCTTCCGTCTAAATTTTGGGGAATAACATGTACCTACCTCTGTACATACAACAAGCTATAACCTAAAAGGAAAAGGATAGAGAAGTCGTATTGAATTCGTAAAACAGTTCCTATAAAACTTCCCAACACCTCGGCAGCTTTCGCCCTCATAATCTAACCTATCCCTACCGCTCCTTTTTTCGTTTCTCAGCGTATTACGCTACGCTTCATGACACGAAATCCAAGGCGGTAGAATGGTAAGGAAGAACACATTTGACTCCATTTCTAACATCATCCATTTCAGTCCAACAACAACAACAGTAACAGCAACCGAGCGACCAACCAAACGAATAAACAAACCGCATGGCTTGTCAGAAGCCAATGCTTTGCCCTGTACTTTCTTACACAGTAATGTGCATCGCCTTGTCAACATGGATTGTGACAAAGTTCCCAATTCTACGTCATGGTGCTCAACTTTTACTGCCCATGCTACATGAGCTTTCTCAAACCAACCAACAACCAAGATAACCAACATAAACACCTACACCAACAAGACACTGATTTAACAAGAAAGTATCCAGTCATCTGGAGTGGAACTTCCAAGAAATCTAAACCAACACTAAGTATATGGAACCTCTAGACGCCCAAGCCATAAAATCATCGCACTTTCTGCAACACCCAATAGTACTATCAGCGTCAGAAGCTAAAAAAAGGGAAAGTAGATTGCAATTGAATTCTTCATGCTCGCCTCTTTCCAGAAGTTCGTTTCATCCTTCCAGTGCTCACTTTACGACTATAGGAATTAAATGCTAATCCATGAAGAATCCATCTGCTACCTACCTTTCTCTTACTTCCAATCTAATTCAACATCCACTTTCCTTTCCGTCATCTTGCTCTCTACATCCATCACCTCCACGAATGACACAAACAACATAGGAAGAAATGACGGATTGACAACACTTGCAAAAGAAGGAAGATACATAAAAGAGAATGAAAATGAAAGAATGAGGAAACGTAGAATGTAAATGAAAACATAAACAACATGTTTACTTGAGTCCCTCCAAACTGATTTTTGAAAGGAACAACCTCCCTACTTCGCAAACGACAAAGTATTCAACAAGAAAACAGCTGAAGAGCAAGGATATGAAACCTGCAAATGAAAAATCAAGAATGCAAATCAGTGGGACAGAATGAAAATTAATGTCTCGCCAAATTCAAGGAGACAGCAACAAACAATGGTACTCGAGTGATAGTTTTTCTTGGCGAAGAAAGTTGGCTACAGAGCAGTACAAAGGATCCAAACGGCAGAAAGTGCGTCAAGACTAGAAATACCTTCATCTCTCAAGTTCAGTCACGTGAGATTTTTTCTTCCTGCGAGCGAGAGAATGCATAGCTGATAGCATTGCCCTAGAAATATTTTCTCCATGCAAGCTTCTCTACTAGGTATGTGTACTATTCACAATATCATCCTAGAACACATTGGGTACATGAGCCAGTCCTATTATCTCCAGTGTTCCATTCAGATGAAAGTCTACAATGCTGTTCCTAGGCTTCTCCTGAATCCACTTTCCTTGCTCTCGTTTGCATTAGGAAGCAAAGAAAATTCTAGTTATTTTTGAACCTTTCTGTGCCAAGGCAACGTACACTTCAATATTTCGCACATTTAAAAGAAATATCAAAGAAATTCAATAGACTTGTGAAAAGTATGAGTAGAGCAGACGTACATAGAGCATGCCTGTCTGTAGTTTCCGGTTGAAGTCAGAAATCCTAAAAGACGTGATGACTGAGGACGACGAGGAAAACTCTTAAAACAATGTGAGAAGGGAGTGAGTGAATGAAAGTAAACTAAAGAAGAAAGGAGGAGAAAGGGTGAAAGGAAAGAACTAAAAAGTGCTCTGGTTTAGGATTTCATTTCAAATTTGATTAACGCAATCACATTTTTTCCCTGTTTTACTTCACTCAGAAGTTAGTAGACCATGAGGGGTATCCGTTGAGGGGTCTTGGGTATTCCGGTGTAGATTTGAGGTGCGTAAAAGCAGAACAAAGTATCTGCGTAGAAGGGGTGGGGTACAATATCTTTAAAAATGACACATCAAGTAACCGTGTCCCAATTTATGGAGAATGTAACAAATTAAATTCCATCAACTCTCTGTCTCTGGTTTCTTCTTTTGGTACACTTTCCACTTTTCCTTCTGCTCAAAGTAAACGAAGCAGTGAAAGTGAGAGTGGCTGGGAGAGAGACTGGGAAGGAGAGGAATATGATGTGGAAATATAAATGAGAATCGAGGACGTTAAGGGGGAGGTAAGGGGTTACGCACATACTCAGCATGGAAAAAGCTGAAAGTGGGGAATATAAAAGTAGGCGATGTGGGAGATATGAAGCATTGTTTGTAAGATTAAAGCAAACAGAGTAAGGATGTAGCACCCCATCAGTGTATTTGTACTTGGTCTGTCCCTATACAGGAGGTAGGCTTTGCATGCCTAGACAAGTGAAGACTAGAAAGTGCTGAGTAGATGTATGAAAAGAGAGTAGGATGTATGATGTGGACGTAAATAAATTGAGTCCGTATTGACATTACCATTTAAATGGAAACTTGATATAGTTTCACTTTGAGGCAAATAAATATTCCATTTTACATAGAGCTAGGCTTCTACATGCTTCACTCCTTTCTCCATCCTCTTCCCTTGTCTTCATCACACACTCTGCCTCTCCGTCCCACGTACGTTTCCTCGTGAATTGTGTAAAGGTGGAAAGCATATGCGCCTTCTGATGCCTTCTCCCAAACTTACTTCTATCAGCCTCCACTTTTTCTCCTGTCCTCCTTCCTCCAGACATCCTCGCATAAGCTCACGCAGTCCTACAATCAATCCTCTGTCCTTCCTTAACAAAAGCTCATCCACTCCACTCCAAGCACACGTTCACTCCTTAATACGGTCCCAGCTCAACTATTCCAGCCTTACCAGCATTTAACATTCCACAATACAATTTATTTTGCTTTGCAGTCACACTCTCGCCTTCCAGCTCCCTGCAGTCCACATTAGTCCTACTTCGGAGTATTACTGTTTACGTAAATCAGGATGGAGGAAATGCTGTGTTGATTAAGCAGGAAAGTTTGATTATTCTTAATTGGCTAATGCTCTAAATACCACGTACACCCACCCACTGCACTGCCCCTAATCCAGCCAAGGACCAAATTGAGACCAAAAACTTTTATTTATTGTAGTTCCGTTCTCAGCCGCACATTCTTGGTTCGGCAGATTCCAAAGTTCATCTCCCGTCCCATCCAGTTTCTATTTCAATTTTGCTAACTTTAAGAACGCAAAGCCGTGCCTTGGGGACTAACTGAGCTCTGAGAATAAGTATTTGGCCATCCACGCCTCAATTAATTCTACTTATTGCCAGTCAAATAAATTCAGTTTTAGATTTGTTAGCGTCACAAGTTAATGAATACAACGACTGACAATGCGGCGTGTCAACCAACTTTAGCTTAGCTCCATATATCACTAAATCCAAGGAAAATATATAGACTCGCTCACCTTTGTCGGGGTGTGGAGCATGGAAACTGGTTGACAAACAATAAACAATGGAATTAAAGCACAGTTGGAAGTCTCAACAGTTATTAAAGCTCAAAACGATTTTGCAAGCGTAGGAATTACTTGCTGGGTTCTAACACGTAGAATTTTCAAAATATTTGAGAAACAAAGATGCTTAAGAAAATCATTGAAGAAGGGATATGAACCTTGAATAATACATTGTTTAAGCCTAATATTCATACAAGAATCCAACGACGCCCAACATTATTACTCATTCCAAGCACACACAGACTCAAAACGAATCCTTCCCAATTTGCATAATTGAAAGTTGGAAAGATAAACTCTTTTGAACTAAACGTAGGAAAAAATACACGATAGAAATAAAAGTAGAACTGAGGCGACTGAGTTAAAACAGATAAAAAAATATATATCTGTATGTACTCTCCATCACTCCGTGCCTGATGGAGGATTGGGCCTTAAGAACCTAGTATTAGTGAAGAACGGGAGAAAGTTGAATGCAAAATTGCAGCATGAATGGGTCTTTGAATTTTAGATTGCGGAAGGATTTAAGGACAGATGACAAGCGATGGGTAATTGATGCTTCGGGGATGCTAATGGAATTGGATTGCTGCGAGGCCGAATTTCAAGGTCCTCATATTTAGTTTACTTGCTTGAAGGATGCGGATGGATTGGCGTAGATGACGGAGTAAAGCATTGGTGTCAAACTAGCAGACACGGCAGGTGCGCAAGTGATTAATACAGTGTGTCTCACTGTATCACGACCGAATAGCGGACCCAAAATCGAGTGAGAAAAAATCACATAGACACAATCGCGCGGGGGCAAAATCAGGTGAGAGCAAACACCGTCGACACAATATCGTGAACAAAATTGTGCAGGGACGAAATCGCGTGGGGATGCAATCACGCGGAGAAATAATGCTGTAAAGTTGTACTATTGACACCATTGGCCTTACTTTTAATGTTTAAACTATTTATTGTCCAGAGCCCTTTCGATTTTCAGGGGCGGGCATTCAATAGCTTTAGCTTGCTTTTTAAACATTAAGGCCACAGTGGTTGGCTTTGTTCGGGCCAGAGTTACAAGGTAAGGTTTTAGGTTACAGAAATGGTCGTAATAAAACTTATGAGAATCTCTAGCTACGGCAATCCAATGCGATCATCGTTTCAGCTAGTTTGAAAATGGGTAGTATCGTCGTAGGATTCTATATCATTAAGTTTAATTATAAAATCATTCAAAGTCTGTGGTGTTAGTAGTACAGAAGATGTACAGTGAAGATGAGCTAATAAGCTGCTTCAAGGAAAACTCGACATGTTAAGCTGGTTTGGAAATTCTTCATAAAAAAGCCGCTGAAGGAGATACATATACTTCACAATCTGCAGACACACGAGGAGGAAGCGCATATTAATAAACCCGGGTATGATTCCGTCTATGATGATTTGTGTGAAATGAATTAATCTTAACTTTTTTATGTATGTCTAACTTTTTAATAATTCTGTCCAATATTTAAGCTGTTCGTTGGTTAATTTTTCCCTAACTTTTGTTCGTATAAATACCCCGCTGATGCTACAAGCCATGGCAAAGATATGCCATTTACGATGCTTACAGCTCAACATTCAACTACCCGGAAGGTTATTACCGGGCTAAAAAAAACAACTGTCTGATTTCAGGCTTGAGAAGATAATAACTGCTCAGGCCCCTCCGCCAAAAAATCTAATTTATGTTGACGGGGTCCAAACGCATTCGACGAAAAGTGTCCTTGTCACTGCACTGCACTTTGACTTTGTTGAAAAAAGGATGCATGGTGCGCCAAATTTTTAAAAAGTAATTTTTACAAGCTTCACTGCTTTATGAATATGTTAAATTGGATTACGGTTACCTGGTCGACAGGATGCTTGATCGACAGACAAATGATTGACAGGACCAATGATAAACAGGACAAATGATCGACAGGACCAATGATGGACAGGACAAATGGTAGACAGGACCAATGATAAACAGGACAAATGGTAGACAGGACCAATGATAAACAGGACAAATGGTAGACAGGACCAATGATAGACAGGACAAATGGTAGACAGGACCAATGATAGACAGGACAAATGG
>JAQFZC010003535.1:0-18493 GCA_034695205.1 Dicyrtoma fusca
ACGAAGGATTTTATCATCCCTCTCGTTAACGTAGCTGTAAACTAGAATGTTCAATGACAGGTGTTGAAGCTGAACATAATTTCTAGTAGAATACTTAAGCTTCAAATAAAACTGTATTTCAATCTCAAAATGATCCAATATCTCTGTAGTACTTTATTTTTTTGAACATAAGGCTGCTATTTTATGCTATGTACTGTATCAGTATATATATACACAATTTTTATGATTTTGTATTGCACTACAAACTTCAATTACACATTTAACTTTACCTGAGTTCCCTCCAGGTAATAACGTGGGTATTTGTTTACTAGGTGAGAAAAGTTCTGAGGAAATCGAAAACTGTTGTCCGCAATCCGGAGAATTTATTTGTACTGCAACCAGTTGTGCAGAGTGGAGCAGACCGTGAGCGAATCTTCGCTACATATACGTATGTCTTCGGAGAGTTATAATATACTTTTTTAATTGATCACATTTTTATAATTTTGGAAATAAGTGCACGATACGTGATTTTCTTAATTTGCTGCTTGCTACAATTTTTGGTTGACAAGGTTAATTACGGAGTAGCGAATGGTACTGAACTTGTACTTAATGTTGATCGGCACTTTGTTTTCAGAATTTACTTCCTGGTGATAGTATTTAATATGTGTATATTAAATGATGATCACAGCATTGATATTAGTTTTTTTACCTAATCAATTTAGAACGAATCCATCAATCTTCTTACCAGGTATCTGGAAAGTTTAATAATACTGCAATCAGTAGTGCCAGTCGGTATTGGTTGACAGCGGACACAGGTCACGCTCACTTTAGTCTGTGGGCTCGTCGATCTAAATTTATATGACATATATCATATAATTGTTTTACTACTCATAATTACTTTATAAAATAAATGTGGAATTAGCCATGTGTTGCGGATGTGCAATCTGATACAACTCACAGGTTGTGGTCTTAAATTTGAACATAAAAAATCAAATTCGTATTTTATTTCCGGTGAAGTTTTCCGAGTTTGTTGTTTGCGGACGCTGTTCCGCTTATTTAGCGGTCAACAGAAAGTTTGGAAAGTATATGTCAAGATTTAGTTGGATCCCGATTAAGAGATCAACTGGAATTGTAGCTTTTAGCAACATTATTATAGGGTAACTAAAATACATTTGTAACCAGCGGTAGGTAAACTTAAAACCGTTTACTAGATGAAGAGGAAGACATGGCAGAAGTAAGAGTAACTATATCGATGTGTACTGTAAGTGTGAGA
Organism: Dicyrtoma fusca; assembly: GCA_034695205.1. Lineage (NCBI taxonomy): Eukaryota > Metazoa > Arthropoda > Collembola > Symphypleona > Dicyrtomidae > Dicyrtoma > Dicyrtoma fusca. The sequence continues at coordinate 1,253 of JAQFZC010003535.1, forward strand.
GATAAACCATTTATAACTATAACTTTTAATAAAATAGTACATTTATATTATATTATTAGTTGTTAGAATAATGCCAGTGCACTTGTTGTTTGGAAATTGTTTAAAATTCTAGTGGACGCAATATCCAGCCTTTATTTTAAACAATATATTTGAGGCTAATTAAATACTATTGTGCTGCAGTTATGCATGTGTTTTTGAAATGGAGTGCATAAAACCTAAAATAATGTTTATTATAATGGTTGTTCCGTTTACGTAACGTGTCACATATATTACATAATTAAATCAAAAATATATATTGCAACAAAATGAATCTAAGAATCTGAATGAACTGGATTTAGGTACGTCTACCTAATTCTTTTATACCTCGAACCAAAATAAGATTCCACACACGAATGAATTGGAATTACATCATACTTAAACATTTTAACTGTTATTCCTCATATTTTACAACAATGAATTATGAAATGTTTATTCAGCAGCGACATCTGTTTGCAGCAACAAACGTCTATATTTCCAATTTCCTTAGATACTGAATTTCTTTATGTGCAAAACCGTAACAAGGATCTATGTGAAATAACAATGCCAAATAGAGTAAGCTATGTGTAAAAGGGTTTAATCTTAGTCACAGTGTCATGCAAAACCAATAATACAGTTACATATTTATATACTTGCGATAGACTTAGTTATTAACGATGTTACTTTTAGAAAAGTAGCATGTGTATTATTATTACTGGGATACAAGTTGTCATTTTGTCGCCACGGAAACGACATTGTATAATAGCATTAGATAAAGCGGTGTTATTAAGCTCGTAATGTAATATTGTTAAATGAAATTATTATATAAGCAACTTCTTTAAATATTTATTTAGTCCAATAGTTATGTTTAGAACAAACAACGTCCTTAAAATTACTATGTCCGCCAAACAAATCATTTATTTTATGATCTGAACGAACCGTCTGCAACAACTAACCAATTTGGTTATCTTTAGTCAGTATCACTTTAGGCGTCCTCGAGAACACTTCTATTACTGTCACTGTTTGAGATTTTTAGTGCTGTAGAAAAATGGCGATTGTTTATGTCAATAAAGTGTTACGTTGCTACTGGCTGTGTTGAATTGATTTGCTTATTGCCTGTATTCACCGCTGTTGTATGAATAACCGTTACCTTTATTCCAACTGTAAAATAAAAATCATTATCTTTATTCAATACTGCCACAGTTATAGATGTCGTAATTTACTAAGAGAACACAACATGTTATGCGTTTTATTCAATGATTTATTGAAAATATTGGAAAAAAGTATATAATGTATTAAAAGTATTGGGCAAACTGGTTCATATTATGTAGATACTTCCTACAAACGGCATGTAACAATTTTACACCATGCTGTTTACTCTTATACGCCTTTAAAACATTTTAATGTCGATTTAATTCCAAATTCCATCGAATCAGCTCTGTACTGCGTGTATAACAACGTTGTGTATCCATACACCTGTACGACAAAAAGCATAAATGAATATTAGTACACACTAAAAACCAATTTTTAAAGTATAAATTAATATATATATATATATATAGTATATTACTAATAGTATAAGTAACCCACCTTAGCAAATTTATTGAGGCATGCATCCCGTTTTGCATAGTGTGAACTAGTTGATGACAAAGAACTTTTACATTTAGGACAGGTAAAAGCTTTTCTTGGTGTAACCTGGTATATTGGGAAAAAATTGCAAGACCATATCAAGGTTTTTGTAATTTAATATATTAAATCAGTACCAATGCACTTTCACGTATGTATTCCTTAATAATTTTCAGCTAAAACAAATAATAATAACCTTAATCGGAGGCTTCTGAGTGAGATAAGAGACTAGAAAATTCATGGCCAAGTCCTCACAATTCATCCGTCGATCAACTTCTTCCCGAATCACTGCAGGCATCTCAAATGTGTACATGTAAGCGTAGTACTTGTGGAAAAATGCAGCTCCTGTACCCAAGGGTAATTGGCATAATGGATTAATTTGTAAGGAATTATATTGTGTTAATTTGACAATCATTATTACTTTATTTAAGTTACCTGTAAGCACCATCGAATATTCACAGGAGTTTCCGGAAACGTAACCCCACCTTGAATTAGCCACGTCCCACCCATGAAAACGTCCTGGATAGCCCACCAAGCGCTCCCGATTTTCCCGCCAAACGCGAAATCCAAAAACAATTTCTTCATGTGACATGGAAGTATCGTCGTCCAGGGAAAGAATGGCGTCCGTCTCAATGACGTCATAGGGAAGGAAACGATTGTTCAAACTATTCTTGGCAGCTTTAATGGTCTGTAGTAATGATCACAGGTACAATATAGTAAAGGGTATAGTTGCATCACCGGCTATAAAGCCTTCCATTTTGAAATGTTTTTTTCAGAAACAATTTATCAAAGTACTCTTTCAAAATATTTGGACACTTTTGAAAAACATCGTTTCAGAAATCGACATTTAAACAATTTTTAAAAAAATTGGGAATACAGCAAGCAATTAAATGATTTGCTGATCCAAAAAATTGTGCTGTCTAAATTATTAAGCTCAGAAATTCTGCTGACGACAGATGCCAATCAGTACTGTGTCTACACCTCGATCCTCTAATGAAACAATATTATAAAACGTCGAAAAATGTCTTACATGAAGAGGAACACCAATTTCTGGCCACGTTAAATTGACCAAAGGATAATTTGGTGTATTCCAAACAACAACGACGCTGTTTAAATATGGCAAACCCACCAAACGCTTCAGCGATTCCATCAAAATAATTTCTCTGTCATAAGTTAGAATTACAATAGTAAACTGCTCCGGTGGACTATTGCCCCCTAAAGAACTATAAAATGTAGTAGCATTACCACCCCCACCACCGAAGGTTGGGCGAACTCCCACCACAGTTTTATCTTTTACAAAGCTGGACACATTAACATGGGCTTCCGAAGGCACCGAAATATCCCAGGGTGTTGAAGGCAGCAGTCGAAACGGTTGATAGTGAATGTTCCACAATTCATATTTGTCCAAAAATAATGATGAAGTCACATTTCGTTTGAATTTCGGGCTTTCTAAGGGTCCTAAAGCATCTGCCATATTTTTAAATTTAGTTTTTTCTCCAATTAAATCAAATGAACTATCAACTGGTCTGGATGAATTGGGATACAAACTGAGCGACGGAACTCCTTCGTAGGGCATCGGCGGGACACCAATTCTAGTTCTAACACCCGCCAGTAAAGTCTCCACCACACTGTCCACTGAGCTCAAATATTTAACGAAAACCCGCCGTCCATTTCTCCGTAAATTTAAAATGTCCGAATCACTAACACCCTTCAAAATGAAGGGTAACTCACTCATTCGTCCAAGTGGAAAGGTCAGGGCGACCTTTGACCAGTCAATGAACTCACTGAACGGAAACTGAAACTGTGCCCCGATAACAACGGGAATGGTGCCGCTTTTCAGCATTTCGAACAACTGTCTCTGTAACCGACTATTTGTTAGCAACATTTCTTCATCAGATTCTACAATCTCGAGCATAATCAGTGAAAACATGGACTGTAAAAGTATTTTTGCATTATTAAGCGAATGCTGGAGTGATAATAAAGTAGAATTGTTAGTTTTCGATTTGAAACTTCTGAATTTGGGGGTAAGCAGAAATAAAAATAGTGAAGGCTCACTTTTAAAAATATGGGCGATCCGCTCCCTTTCTACAGAAGGAACGGAGGATGGCTCGGACTGTATAGAACTGGCGAGGTATTTCCGCTTTGCTGGGGTCAAGGGGGGTAAGAATTTGTCTTCTATTAGTTTTATTTTGATTTCGTTTGATTTCGCATCATTAATGTGACTCACAACAATATCAAATTGAGGTCGAAATTCTGATTTTCGAAACATTTTACTAACTATCATTGCCTTTCTAAAATTAAGTAGTTTCTTGCTGTCTAAATCTCTGTCACAACAGTCACAAATTGACCAAATTAAATGGTTCGTCCCATCGCTTGACCAATGTTCGAGTTCCTCTGGCCGGAAATTCTGTAAATAAATACTTTCAGTAATCGCCTTATTATTGTGGTTTCTTGTCACATTATCACTGCTTTTAGCTACATATTTGCTACAATCGCATGAATTAAGAAGGGCAATGAAAACACAAGCTTCTTCAGGATTCTTGGTGATTTGGTAGTTTTTTGAAAGTGACCGATGGAGCGATTCTGCCCCTAAATCTGAGCTTGTATCGTTTTTATAAAAGTTGTAAATCTTGGGGTAAACGTATATTGTGAATTCAGTAGTAATTGGACACCTTGAATAATTAAAGCAAGTCTCCATATCGCAATTATGTAACCCATAGTCGAATGCTTTAGGTTCGATGGAATTTGGGTTTGAATTTTGTATTAAATTAATTTCTTCACCTTTGATTTTGAGTTTTGCTGCCAGCATTTTTATTTTAGCTTTTAGTTGTTTTAACTCCTGCAAAGTGTCATCAGTCTCCTTCGCCTTTGATGGTGGTACAACTGACTTGATTTTAAACGGAATTCGAGTCGTCGTGTCATATTCCTAAACAAGGGAAAACTTTAGCATCGACATGACTTATAGATTTAGCAATTAATCAAAAATCTGTAAAAGAAAAATTCAAACGTAATAAGTAGTGAGCTTGTATGTAGCTTACGATTGTGAAATAGCTTTGGCCCATGAAGAGAAATACGCAGATGACAGTGATTGCCCCAAATTTTGTTTTTTTGTTCGATGACCTCATAAATTCCATTGCGAAGATTGCAAAATTCAAGCAATTTGAAAATCAAAAGTTATTTTACCTTCGAATACTTAGTTAAGTTAAAAAGATAGCGTCATTTAGCTAAAGATTGGACACGGTTTGCTCCTGTATTTTTAATTAGAAGTTTCCCTGCTGCACCACAAAACTACTAGCAATCTACAAACAACACCGTGTGGCTGAAGAACTTCCTATAGTACAAGAGATACTCAATCATAATTGCAAGAAATAATAGTAAAATGCTCGTTTTTATTTGCTATGCTTTCAAAACCCACTAGCAGAATAATAACAATATCCTTATAATTATTATTATTTAAAATGCTTAGTAGGTTCTGCGATTCAAGGACCCACAAGACTAGTGCACACACAATAAACTGTATCTAAATATGCATGTTTGACTGTACTAGTTTAATTTCCTATTTGAAATTGGAAAACTTTGAGCACTTTCAAGTGTACAGAGCGTCCAAGTAAAATGGACACGTTGACAGTATATAAATAATAAATCAATTTTCAATCCCATTATTCTTAAGAGCCCAGCTAAGTAAACTTCGACTGCTAAAAACCTTAATACGAAATTCGGACCCTAGAATAACCTATTCCCTATTGTTCAGATGCCGGTTGCCTATTCAAACTGGGAATTACAGTTATTACAGACACACAATAATTACCAACGGATTGAAAGCAAGCGATTAAATTCCTAGAATTCCGTTCTACTGTTCATCACAAGATTGACTAGTTAGATAATTATTAGAATAAATTGTGATCCAGTAACTCAATACCAGGAATTTAATCGCGTGCTTCCCTTCCAAAAAATTAAACCTTCACGTCGCTTGAAATTTCTTCGGTTTTATTGCATACCCAATGCGTAAAGGTTGGCGACAGTGCAAACAACAGTTTAACGGTCAATGCCCAAAAACCAATGTTTGCACTGCCGCTGATACTATTTAAATTGTTGTAACGTAATTATTACTAATTATTAGTAATTAACAATTAAAAAACGGGCATTTCAAATCAAGACTTAAATTCTGCAGTTAGCACTGTTTATTGTACTTATGTATATCTGTAACGACCAAACACACATATAAATGTATACACCTACGCCAAGTTTCCTTCATATTCAAAATTAAAGTTTAATTAAAAAATAAAAATGAATAATCAAAACTAATTCTACAACATTTTCTAGTTTCAATAAATTAATAACCAGAGCTAAAGTACTTATTCAATACTTTTAGGCAAAAGAATCGTCAGTCGCTATATGATCGAAGCAGTAGTTAGTTGGTAAAACACTTTACAGTTTACACATTTCTAAAACACTTAAAATTCTCGGTAGATCCTCCATACTGTATAGAATCAGCCCTGTACTGAGTGTACAGCAACGTCGTGTATCCATACACCTTGAAATAATATCAAGAAACAATTTTGTTAGAACAGATTAGACAAATGTAGCATTTATGGATCAATAAGAAATTAATTTTAACAAATTTTTGACAAAATAAACTCACATCACTGAAAGTATTGATACAAGAATCCCTCTCGTCATAATGAGCTTTGTCTTTGAAGAGAGAACTTGTACACGACGGACACGGAAATTGATCTCTACCTGTAACCTACATATATATGTACACAGTACCTACAGTATTTAACCACATAAATATATTACTACTACTAATTAAATACGGTTGACGGTAGCTACAGATAAATACTACTGTTAACGAACTATATATATATGTATAGTACCTTGATTGGTGGTTTTTGGGTGAGATAAGAAATTAAAAAATTCATTGCCAAGTCCTCACAATTCATGAGTCGGTCAACTTCCTTCCGAATCACTGTCGGCATCTCAAAAGTGTACATGTAGGCGTAGTACTTGTGAAAGAAGGCCGCACCTATATGTACAAGTACCATCATCAAAGCACCGTACAAAACCGTTGTGAAATTTTTAAATTAATTAAAAAAATTGGGAACTAACTTTTTCGAAACAGTAAAACATCTAGTTTACACCTTTTGGAAAGTGCTGGTTTCTAGTTTTGACCTTTTTGAAAGGGCTAATTTCTAATTAGATAAATACCTTTTTGAAAGTGTTGATTCTTAGTTTTGACCTTTTTAAAAGGGCTAATTTCCAGTTTTGACCTTTTTGAAAGGGCTAATTTCTAATTAGGCATCTTTTTGACAGTGTTGATTTCTAGTTTTGACCTTTTTCAAAGTGCGCCTTTCTAATTTAGCACCTTTTTAAAAGTGTTGATTCCTAGTTTTGGCCTTTTTAAAAGTGTGTATTCCTATTGTGGTACCTTTTCAAAATCGTTAATTTCTAATCTTACACCTTTTGAAACTGTAAAATTGTGTGTTACTGTGAAATTGTAGTAGTAAACAATAAACCACTTCAAGGGTTTTCCAGCTAAGAATAGGTTACTTAACGAATCTAACCTGTAAGTACCATAGAAATCTCACAAGAGGGATCCGTATCGTACCGCCATCTGGATTTAGTTACGTCCCATCCATGGAAACGGCCTGGAAGGCCTACGAGCCGCTCTCGATTTTCCCGCCAAACACGAAATGCAAAAATAATCTCCTCATGCCGCAGGTCAACGTCATCATCGAGCGACAGAATGGCGTCCGTCTCAATCACGTCATAAGGACGGAAACGATTGTTTAAACTATTTCCTTCCGCTTTAATCACCTATAATTTTAAAAAAACAAAATTTAATAATACAACCTGAAAAATATTTGTAGATCAGCAACATTGTTTTATCGCCTTACATTAACGGGAACACCAATTTCCGGCCATAACAAACTGCTTGATGGATACGCTGGATCATTCCAAACGACCACGACGCTATTTAAATACGGCAGTCCCACTAAACGCTTGAGGGTCCCCATCAAAACCGTTTCCCTTTTGTAGGTGAGAATGACGATAGTAAATTGTTCGGCGGGAAGGTTCCCGCCCAAAGATTTCGAAAATTCTGCTGCACTCGCTCCGTCCCCGCCAAACGCAGGTCGGATGCTCGTCTGTGGCAAGGGGTACCAAAACCAGAATGATGAGAGTTTCAAATTTTCCGCCACTGTCACCTGGGCTTCAGAAGGCACGGATAGGTCCCATGGGGTAGAAGGCAGTAGCCTGAAGGGTTGGAAATGGACGTTCCACAATTCATATTTGTCCAAAAATAATGGCGAAGTTACATTTCGTACAAATTTTGGGGATGCAAACGACTCAGTTAAGGGACCTAAAGTGTTTGTCACGTGCTTAACCTTCTCCTTTTCAGAACTAACATCGAAGGTACTATCCATTGGCTTGACTTTACTTAAAGGATAAGCATTCGGCGAAGATATTGTTTCATAAGGGATTGGCGGGATTCCTATTCTAGTCCTAATACCCGCCAGTAAAGTCTCTATCACACTACTCAGCGATTTCAAATATTTAGTGAAAACCCGCCGTCCATTCCTTTTAAATGTGATAATATCCGAGTCACTAAAATTCTTCAAAATATAAGGTAACTCGCTTAGGCGTCCGAATGGAAGGGTCAAGGCGACCTTGGCCCAGTCAATAAATTCACTGAATGGGAATTGAAACTGCGCGCCAATCACTATAGGAATGGCTCCATTTTTCAAAACGGTGTACAGCTGTCGTTGTAATGTGTCGCTAGTAACGATGGGCGGGTCAGCAATACTTTTTGCATTGGTATTCGAATTGAGTATAATTAATGAAAACGTTGACATTAATAAAAGCTTTTCTTGGTTCTGAGATTCTTTGAATGGAGTAGAAAGCAGGGACGGGTGATTAATTACAATTTTGAATAATTCCGCCATTTCGACGGCAGACACCGTGCGCATGTTCAAACTGTCCCATGACCAAATGTAAGTTGCTAGGTATCTCCTCCTGGCGGGTAGTAATGGCGGGAGTTTGCTTGTATTTAAATTCAAATCTTGGCCGTCTAACTGGTTGGTAGTGTAGCTCACTACAAAATCGTAATTTGGACGAAAGTCCAGTTTTTTGAAATTTCGGCTCACTATCATTGCACTACCGAATTCAAAATTAGCGCCAATTTGATTTTCACAGTCACAATCATCGCTCTGCAACCAAATTAAATGATTGGCGCCATTTTGGCCCCAGTGTTTGAAAACTTTCGGAGCCTCAAACGGTGTACGAATGTCACTATTTTCTGCTGAGATTGTCAAATTCGCATCGTTCGGCTCAAAACTTTTATTTGAACTGGAAGAATCTTCACAGGGCTTTGCAAGAACGATAAATACACATGCGTCGGCTGGGTCCATTGTTGTCTGATAGTTCCTTAAGAGGGTCCAAAGTATTCGAGATTGAGATTCATCAAGGCTTTCGGTGGTCATAGAAGCTCGTATATTTGTCTGATTTTTACGGTTGACTTGTAATTTATAGACAGTAGGATACACATAAACAAAAAATCTGGATGAAATCGAACAACGATTGTAATTAAAGCACGTTTCCATATCACATTTCTCCAGTGTTCCATCCTCTAAAGAATTTTTATAATCATTTTTTCTTTTTATTTTCTTCAATTTCCTCCGTAATATATTATTGGCAGCTACAAGTTGTTTCAGTTGCTTGTACTGGAAGTCAATCAGTTGTAATTCAAAGGCTCTGTTGGGGCATGGTGACGGAATTCTCTGTTCAAGTTGGGTGGATCCACTTCTAGGCGTTGTAGTACCTTTGCGTACGTCCTACAGATAAACACAGAAAATTATAAAAAATAAATCTGCTTTTTTATTTATTATTATTTCAGTAACAAAGTATACATACAAACAACATATCACATACAACTGTAACGTAGTTTTGAAGGCACAAGAAAATCGCCGAGACGATGCAAATTGCACTTAAAGCACCGAACAAAGTTGTATTGGAAAAACTGGGAACTTTTTGCATGTTGAAAGCATTATTTAAAAATCACTAAGCACTAAAAAAATTATGACTATTACTACAGAATTAAATTCAGTTGAATTCACTTCACTATACAGACACCATGCAAAGCGGTCACCAGGCAGGCAGACTGTCAACTGCCACAAATCGAGTCACAAACGACAAAAGTGACCGCAACGGACTGAAGTAGATAATCGCTAAAAAACACCAGATGACTAACAAATTGTGTAGCAAGTATTTAAATTCGTAGAAGTTGATCAAAATTAAGATTAAATGTAAATTATTTTTACTTCCTTGAGAAGAAGTGAGAACGACTAAAACGACTTGGTTGGTGGTTGAGATTCACAAGCTCAAGTGGTGAATATTTGTCGGTTTTAGGAAAGTGCAACAGTTGACAGTCATCAGTGAATCCGTATAAAATTATTGCCAGTAAACAGACTCAGACCTTAATGCAACGTAATAGATTAATCGATAATCTTCTAGTAGATATTTACACACTAGATTATGTTTTAGATTTCGAGTGACTTGTCCGTGTATTCCATGAAGAAAGAAAACATCTGTGAACAGAAACAACCTCATTGTCTGCCTTTTCCCAGATGTTCAGTTCATTTTTGTCGTTTTTTTTTAACCTTTTCGAAGCGGTAATATATTTAGTTTTGAATATTTTTGAAAGTCGTGATTTCTAGTTTTGATCGTTTTGAAAAAGTGTAAGTTACTAGTTTTGACCGTTTTGAAAAAGTGTTATTTACTAGTTTTGACCGTTTTGAAAAAGTGTTATTTACTAGTGTTGACCGTTTTGAAAAAGTATTATTTACTAGTTTGGCAGTTTTCAAAAAGTGTTATTTACTAGTTTTGACGGTTCTGAAAGAGTAAAATGGAAATAAACACTTCTTTTAAGCATTCTTTCGGTGGTTCCTCAGTTCCGAATAGGTTAACTACATATTGAAAAAAGTTCCTGTAAATCCGAAAAAGTATTTCCTTTTATCCTTTTACTATGTTTGATGTAATCAATTAGGAGATCAGACGAGATGGACTGACCAAATAACCACCCGACCAGCAGGCGATATCAACTTGGTATCCTCACTAAATTTCTGTCGGGCCAAAAGTCACTAAGGAAGATGCAATGTAAATAAAAGATGCTGTTACCGGATACAAACGCATAGGTTATTGCTACATACATATTATTTTTATTACTATCAGATCTAGGTAAGTACCTATAAGTTAAATAGACTATACCTATGACCTACATATATGCTCATATCCGTTTTCCGCTGTAATAGCCGCATTGCGGGTATTAGGTGTTTGTCCGCTGTATGTATGTATGTTGTGTGTATTGAAAATTATTTTTTATAGACATTTTGTTATTTACATTTTCGCCCAAGTCAAGTCAAACCAATCAAGCTAATGAAGCAACTGGTGCTTAACCTCAAACAATGTATGTACCTAGTTCAAATACACTTACTTCCCGATCTACTGTTGTAGGAGTTATAGATCCTGATACAGATAAAAGCTACATGACTTGTAACGTCCAGATCATATCGCTAGTTAAGAGGCAAAACGAATAAGTCGTTATTTTGTACTTGTTTCAACAAGTATACAAAAAAAGGTTTTGCATGTTTCAAGATGTAAAAAAAAGGTAAGGTTTTGCTTATTTCAAAAACTAATTACAAAAATTTCAGATTTTGAGTGTTTTAAAAAGCACAAAAAGAGGTTTTGCTTGTTTCAAAAAGTACAAAACGAGGTTTGGCATGTTTCAAAAAGTAAAAAATTCGAGGTTTTGCACATTCTACTAAGTAAAACAAGAGGTTTTGTTTGTTTCAAAAAGTACAAAAAGAGGTTTTGCTTGTTTCAAAAAGTACAAAAAGAGGTTTGGCTTGTTTAAAAAAGTACAAAACGAGGTTTTGCTTGTTTAAAAAAGTTAAAAAATTCGAGGTTTTGCACATTCTACTAAGTACAAAAAGAGGTTTTGCTTGTTTCAAAAAGTACAAAAAGAAGTTTTTGCTTGTTTCAAAAAGTACAAAAAGAGGTTTGGCTTGTTTAAAAAAGTACAAAACGAGGTTTTGCTTGTTTAAAAAAGTACAAAACGAGGTTTTGCTTGTTTCAAAAAGTACAAAAAGAAGTTTTTGCTTGTTTCAAAAAGTAAAACAAATCGAGCTTTTGCACATTCTACTAAGTACAAAAAGAGGTTTTGCGTCTTCTATAAAGAACAAAGGAGGATCTGCGTGTTGTAAAAAGTACTCAAATGGCATTTTCTTGTTTCAAAAAGTATATACAAATAGGGGTTTCGCATGTTCACAATTAAAAGTACGAATAGAGGTTGTATGCACTCTCAAAAGTAATTAGATACAAATAATGGTTTTATACACTCTCAAAACTTCAAAAAGAGGTTTTGTTTATTCTCAAAAGTACAAATAAAAATTGTGCATCTTTTTGTATGCACAAATTGGACTTTTTCGCATATTTTTGAAAAGTCTAATAATTATGTAGTTTTTAAACAGTTCCAAAGTGCTTACTCATTATTTAAGTAGCAACATAATTTATCGGCACTTTTTATTATATAATGACATTATCTCTCAAATGCTACTTAAATGCTGAGTCATTGTTAAAGTAGCAATTGAGGTGCCGGCGGCAGACGACCTTCCCACGCTAAGTACATACTTCTGCCCTTGAAACGAAAACTAACAAAAAGCAAAGGCAAGAGTCGAAATCCGAAAATAAACTGGGCAAAAAGGGTACGATGATGAGACAGATAGTAATGGGTAATTAAAGTGCTTTGTTGTTGCTGGGTTATTAGGTAACTGCTAACACTACAGTAGATTCGAGAATTAAATTATTTTGAATACGTACCTACCCACGTAAAAGCTATTACGTAAAGTAATGAGCAAAAACAAGATCGCAGCACGCAACTGTAGTAAGCTCACGTAAATGTATTACATAAGAACTACCCTTGATTGAAGATAGTTAAGTATTGGTCCATAGTCCATTCATTCTCGTCAAATTGTATAGCATCGTGTTTATCTTCGTGTAAAAAATAGTAGAAACATTGCACACTTAAAATTGCACTTGATCGCATCATAAAAGAATTTAGATTGTAAAAAAAATGAGATAAAACCCAATCCTATGTATTTGCAAAGACCACTCCAGAGTTGACGGCTGGCACTGCATTGCATTGATTGGCACCGGCATCCTGGGCAGCGCATCAGTCCCAGTCGCATCGTGCGTGATTGTGATTTAAATAATAAATAGATTTTTCCAATTTTCTATCTTTATTTACGTACTGACACAAACTAAACGCAATAATGGAGAAAGTTCACGTAATTTTGTTTGCACTGCTTCTACTATCTGTCATTAATGTATCCAGTGGGGCCAGTATTCTGTTCTACTTTGGAATTTCGTCCTATTCCCATCGGATCGTGGTCTGGCCCCTAGTGGAAGAATTAGCGGCCCGGGGTCACCAGGTTACTTTCTTATCCCCATATTTCCCAAAGAAACCCAGTTCAAACCCGAACGTGACCGAATTCAGTCCAAAGTCCCTTCAGGATTTCATTCGAGTCACACTGGGCGCTGATTCGAACATGATTGAGACTCGTCTCGCTGGGGCCCACATTCAAGTCTGGGACGCCATTCAAGAGTTTGGGATCGGAATGTGCGAGGTGCTCATGAAGGAGCCAGAATACTTAAAAATGGTTCAAAATCAAAAATTTGACCTCGTCATCATCGATGCATTATTTAATGACTGTGCCATGGGCGTCGTTCACGTCCAGAACACTCGCTACGTCATCTTTGACACCACCCACGTCTTCATGTGGCAGTACGACATGTTCGGCTTCCCAGATGAAGCTTCCTGGAGTTCCGACCTGGCATTGGGCCTTCCTTACCCGATGAGTTTTGCCCAAAAAATCTACAACACGATGCGGCCCCTCTTGTGGCATTTTAGCAGAATCTACTACTTGTACCCGAGGCTCGAGGCTATTATGAATGAAGGGTTCAAACTGACACCGGAGAAGGCCATTCATTTGGCTGATATGGAACTGAATTGCAGTTTAATTCTCATAAATTCACATTTTAGCGTCGATAGTGCCCGGTCTCTACCGCCCCTGTTCGTGCCCGTAGGCGGCCTTCACATTCAGGTTAAGAGCCAGGGGTTGCCTAAGGATTTGAAGGATTTCATCGATAAAAGTGAGGACGGCTTCATTTACATTAGCTTTGGGAGTTTGGCCCAGATTTCTAAGGCTAATCGTGATATTCAGAGAGCCCTTTATTACGCTATTGGGAATACGACGAATAGTAGATTCCTTTGGAAGTGGGAGGGTGATTCTGTCCCGGAAGATATGCCACCCAACGTTATTACTGCAAAATGGATGCCCCAGAATGATATTTTAGGTATGGAGTAGGCTTATTAAAGTTTTTGTAATAATATTTTACACCGCTATTGGTTCAGATTTGTAATATTTCTTGAATTTATCCAGCTCACCCAAAAATAAAGGCATTTATTACCCACGGTGGGCTTTTGGGCATTGAAGAAGCAGTTACTAGTGGAGTGCCACTAATCGCATTCCCCGTCTTTGCTGAGCAAGATTACAATTCGGAGAGACTTGACCGACTTGGCTACGGAATTAGACTGGAGTTCATCGGCTTGAAGCAAGAGCACTTGCAGGATGCTATTCACAAAGTTTTGACAAATCCAGGGTAATTAAAGGATCACAGTTAAAAAACAAAAATGCCGTTTCTATTAGAAAGCCAAGATTTACAACGTCTAAACATGTCCATGCATTTATGTAGATACAAAGAAAAGATGATGGAAATCTCAAAACTATTCAACGATCGGCAAGTGGCTCCCCTAGAGACTGCCGTTTGGTGGACTGAGTATGTTTTACGGAATAAAAATACAGAGTATTTAATTCCCTTGGGACGGCATCAGAGTTGGTTTAGTCGAAGACTTTTAGATGTTTGGGGTTCCATTATCGGATCGATCTTCCTTCTACTCGGAATTTGTATTGGCTATTATGCTCGAAGTTCGAATCGTTCAAATGCGGGGTCACAGTTTGTTTCGGGGAATAAAAAAACTGAATAGTCGTACTCACATTCTTTTCATTCAGATTCTTAATGTTAGATTTATTGAATTAAGTTATGTACTGCATTTGAAATAAATTCGATAAAGACAAGTTTGTTTTGGGGAATAAAAAAATTAAATACTCAGATTCAGTTCATTGTTAGATTTCAAGTTCAATAATACAATATTAATACAATTAAATTAAACAATACATTATTTTATTTGAATGGTTAATTCGTTAAAATCGCTAAAATAAACTTATTTCTTGATGGCAATGAATTTCTTATTTATATTTATGTAACTAAAGTTTATTACTGGTGTACTGTAGGTTATTGGCCACCATTTAGGATTTTAAAATCTCCTCACCAGGGGTACACTCTAATTTTTTAAAGTTGCTAACATTACCATAAATTGCCCCACGCGGTTCAAACTTACATAATGTGCTGATTTTCATGAAATTTTGGGTGTAGTTTAGTACGAACCAAAATATTAGAGAATTTTTAATTTCAACTCATTTTGAAAAATGTGCTATAACGAGAATTCCAAAATTAAAATTTAAAAAGTCAAACTTTACAGTTTACATCCGATTTGTTTCAAATAAGCTTCCAAACGCATACAATTACAATTAAAAACTTTTTTGACGTAATCAATATTTTGATTAAACAAGCGGGGAAGCCGTACTAGGGCCAAATGTCAAATTCAAAACTTTTCTCGGTCGCGTGCCCCTCGCCCTTCGTCATAAAACGCGTAAATACTAAAGAATTTGAACAAAATTTTCAGTACACACACTTTAGCCTAAAATACGAGGGCGTATAAGTCAAAAACTATTGAAATTTTTACAAATTTGAAAAATAAATTTAATTTTAAAACGTCGAAATTTTGACTTTTACGCCCTCATATTTGTGGCTAAACTATCTATACTGAAAATTTCGTTCAAATTCTTTAGTATTTACGCGTTCTATCACGATGGACATGTGACCAATAAAAATTTTTAATTTTACAATTTGCACTATTACGCCTTCCCCGCTTGTTTAATCGAAACATTTATTAAGCCAAAAAAGCTTTTAATTGTGATTCAAGCGTGTTATAGAAACGAATCAGAGCTAAACTTCAAATTTTGATTTTTTAAAGTTTCCTTGTGGAAATCTCATTGCACATTTTTAAGAATTTTGACTTGAAATTAAAAATTCTTTAATATTTTGGTTCGTACATCCAAAAATTCATCAAAATCAGCGCATTATTTGGGTATGAACCGCGTGGTGCACTTTATGCCAGAAAGATAATTTTAGCAACTTTAAAAATTAGAGTGTACCTCTGGTGGGGGGATTTTGAAATCTTAAATGGTTCCAAATAACCTATACTACACTAGTAATAGTATTTCATTACAAAAATATTAATAAAGAATTCATTTCCATCAAGAAATAAGGGGTTGACTAATTACATTCTTACTAGCACCAGTGCAGTACCCAGTTCATTTCTTCGTCGTATCGTCACGTTCCTTTTGCTTCCTATGATGCAATTTTGTGCCTATGCACCCTTTGGTCTCGGAAAGTTGTTGGCCTTAGCCATTGCAACTTGCGCGATGGATTCCTCCGAATTACGAGCTGGGCGGCTGGGGGGCGGATGGGATCGGACTCGAGCTAGTCCAGCACCACGACCAAGGGAGTTCTACAATAATTATAAAATACCAACAAAATTAAACACAAGCTCGTCATCCTCTACTATGTATTACGTACATTTCCTAAAATTTTAACACCCCCAATTAACAATGTAATGTAATAGTGATTAAAAAGGACAAAAACCAAAAGGAAGTAATTGTGCCTGCCTACACTTTTTTTGAAATCTTGATAATCCCCGTTTTTCTCCAGTATCAACGGTCAATCAAATTTGAGCGAACCTACTTTTAATTCCTAGGGTATTACTATAAAAGCTATATTCAATTTTGATTGACCGTTGACAATGGAAAAAAACCACAGGGGTACCACAGTTACATAAGCCGACCACAATTAGAAGCGTTCACCCTACAGACCAAAACCCCGGAGCAGATTAAGGAACAGCACCCACAGCATCGTATGTATAGCTCAATGCACATTTATTTATGCTATATATTAATTTTGATCGTTTCAAAAAAATATTTAAATTTAACATGTACCCCTCCGAGGATGAATTGGTAAGCTGCCAGGATCCTTTCACGAGTCTCACCATTAGGTTCGACTTGCGCCAGCATCACTAAGTTTTGTGGTTCCCGGACGATGCAATTTATCGCTTCATCGGATATGCGTTCTCCTAGAAAACAAACGAACCATACAAGCTATAAGTGCCACCAATAAGTAATTTCCAAGGCCACAAGTTCAATTTTGAATTTGGGTTCAGATTATGTACATGCTTCTGCTTCAGTAGTGTTACAGACCTATTAGGCCTGTCCTAACTATAAAGGTAGGAAGGTATGTATGTGTGGAAGTAGTGAGGGTGAAGAGGGCAGAGCTTTTGGTGGCTTCTCGCCTTTTCTTTTATTTTCG
>JAQFZC010003536.1:0-18491 GCA_034695205.1 Dicyrtoma fusca
TGATGCACAGGCAAATCCATAGCACTGCCAGAATAGACAACGTTTTCATATTTCAGCACAAATCAAAATCTTTTAGAAGAGTGAACAAAAACTGGGCAGCGGATGTTCTGGAGCTTTCTTCTTTCGAATTATTTATGAGTATGGATATCTGTACAGTTAAAATTCCACCAAAACTAGACTAATGCAAGGGATTCGGCAAACTTGAGGATGTTTTTTGTGTTACAATACGATCGGGTCCAACTAAAGAACAGCCAGCAAGTGTAAAACAGAACTGCCGATGAACCCTGACTGTGGTCCTGTAATATGAATTGATGCAGATTGGATATTTTGAGGTGTAAGAAGAGTGTCATGGGACAGAATTTCACCTACAATTACAATGTGTAGTTGTAATCCTATACACATAGATAGTCTCGCTTATACAATGTCATTATAATTTACTTAGAGTGAGTATTATGACTGTGCTATGTACCTATATAAGTACATGCATGTACAGACGGACAAAATTGTGAAACAATCCCCCTTTTTCCCTGTCAACGTCACCCTTCAGTTTCCCACAAATCAAGTGAGCACGGCAAAGTCAAGCTCCAACAAACAAGGTCTCCACATTTAGAGTCGGAATAACAATGAATCACAACCGAAATAAAAGGAGATATTAGACCTAAAAGGAAGTCTGCACAAATAATTTATACTTGTAGTGCAGCGGAGTCACCAACAAACTTCTGACTCAGTGAGCATGTACATACACTGTGAAGCAAAGTCTAGCCTTTTGTGCCAACCTAATTCTATAATCTAATTATTTGTTTAATCCTTATACCATCACTCTTCACCCTTGCACGATTAAAAAACAGAAAACCATTGTTAATGGTTCTTGCTGCTATTGCTCTATCGTTAAAAATCCTGATAATTTATTCCACTGGGATTCCAGTATATCTTCTATGAGCACTGATACATCATTTTGCGTGGCACGACACTGCGTGGGTTGGTAGACTTTACTTGAATTCTTAATAAGCACATTGAAAAAATTAAATATTATTTAGCCTTTTGCGCATTCATGCATGCATCGCTGACACATTTCTTAATACGAGTAGAATGTTGAGTCCCTCATAAGCCAAGCCATTCCTGTACTTATGAGATGAAGATGTTATCTGATCTTTGTTCATTGGAATTGTCAAGAAGTAGCCAACAGCTTGGATCTGTAGCTGTTGTGATGCGAAAATTGCTAACATTTTGGTAGCAGTAGAAATCCTAATCCCTTCACAATAGGCATATTCCACCCTAAAGCTACTCAGAGGAAACTTGGAGTACTTTGCTTTTGGTACTGGTTAAAGGATTCATTGCTTGTATACAGTAGTCAGTTCATTTTTGAGTTACGTTTTACATTTTTTTCTGTTATTTGCATAATTTGACCACAAAGTACAACGCAACGGTGTGACTTTATGACCATTCTCGGATGTGACAAACTTGCGTAAAGTTATGCATACAGCGTAGTATGAATCAGTATTCTGTCCATTGTACACAAGATGCAAAATGCCGCATATCCTATATTGCTTACAAACTTAAAAGCTAAGCGAAATGCAGCGGTGCAGCGAAATTTTAGAAGCAAAGAGATGCGTACACACGAAGCCTCAAAACCGGCACGATTACGATGTTGTTAAATGAAACGAAACATTGCGTAAAAATGAAATGAGCAACTTTTTAAAAGCTGCATTGCCTAGGTTTGCACTTTTTGAAACATGCATAACTTGAATTAAAACTCTTTGAAGCATAGGAAAAGTTAATGGGTGTCAGGACTCGCCAAATTTTGGGTTGAATTCGCAATAATCCCAATATTAATCCATTAAATTACGTGCAACTTTTAATAATGAACTTTTCCTATCTAACTATACTCACTAAGCGTTTCTGCTTCATCACTCTTTGAAACATACAACAACTTTTTACACTGAAGCATGCAAAACTTGAATTTACGCTTTTTAGAATATGCAAAGCCTCTATTTACCCTTTTTAAAATGAACCAAGCCTCGACATATACTTTTTTAATGCACGAAAAATATTGATTGACGCTTGTCAAAGCATACAAAACCACGATTTACTTTCTTTTTACCGCGTGAACAGCACCTCACATGTAAGTGTTACATTAATGGGTAACTGAATATTGGATATTTTTAAGATTTTAGGATACGTGACATTTTTCATCTCAGCTAGTTTGCATGTGCATCACTCTGCTTTTAAGCAATATTGTATACATACATGCACTAATGCTTTAAATGACGGTCTGACTGTAATACCGTACTGTGTATACTACATAATAGAGTTTACAATTAACAGTATTTTATTGCACATAAACATATTATACCAAGTTCTTTGGGTTTTAATCGATGGGGGAGTCAATTAGAATTTATGTACCTAGTGCCACTTCTCCCGTGCAAAATACAAGATGAAAGTACTAGCGGATAGGAATTTCCATATTTTGATTTCTATATACAATAGAATAGCAGCCAGCTTTATCGTTAATCTTAAAAAATTATGTGACTCAAGTTATTTGTAATTATTGTATGATTCCTACTTACAACTGCTACCCATCTGAGACACAACACAGAACAACAAGTTAAGAAGGCCAGAAGAACGTGACAGTGGATGGATAGCATTTTAAACTCTATAAACTAATTTTCCTACAAATTTATTTCCGCGAGGTGAAATTCGGTTTTCCAGGGTTTTCGCAGAATAATAAATTAGTGCAAGTTGTACCGAATTTGCCAAATAAAAGTAGATATATATAACTTTTTTATTATGTAAACACCATTTTACTAACAATACTGAAAAACGCTACACTTATGTTACGCCATACAAAATTATATGATTAAATTAGTTTACGATTAGTATAGTGAAGACGAAACCGAAGGCATAATTCATAATAACTGTTTAAACAAAGCGTAAGTGTCGACGTAGTTAAGAGGTGAACACAATCTATCGCTAATCGGCAGGTACCTACAAGCTTGTATTACCTAATAATAAAAAATAGATTAAGGCATATGCCCTGTTTCATCGTCACGTAAGCGTCTACAATCTCTGAAGTCTTTAGTGGGCACTGTAGGGATTTAACTTGATCAAGCTGAAAAAGGACCATCCTTGACAGACCCTAATATGTACACTGTGCTCTTGTACATGTCCGAAAAATACAAGAAATACTAATGTCAAGTAGAAGCTTACATCTTAATTAGACATAAACAGGGAGTGTTAGTATCTCAACACTATACATGCTGGTTTCCAAATTGAATGCATTTATTTACCAAAATTTTCCCACACCGGTCACAGGCCGTAGGACTCAGCATATGAATATGCATACAGCCAGTCAAGACCCCAAATGGCATGAATTAATACGATTTTAAATTCGGAAGTAAAAGATGTCCATGAAAAAAAAAACTTATTGAATGTGTACTACAAGGTTGTCTAATAGTGCGCAGTGATGATGAGTTGCGATTGTGGCTGTTGTGCGTTTCCTGCACCAAAGTCTGTATGAAAAGAGTTCAGATGATCTTGTAACGCCAGCTCACTTTGGTAACTCGAATAGCAGTAAGGACACTGTCGCCTGTTCAACATTTTGCTCTTACTTCCTTCTTGGTAATATACGATTTGATCTTGATGATGAATCTCCATATTTTCAGTAATTGGACCTCCAATATTATTACTGTACTGAGGCATACTCTGAACAGGATGTGAAGCTCTAGGAATAAATACGGGACAAACACCAGATTCGGGGGAATAATTGTTTGGTAGGATCGGTAGAGTAGCAGAACGCTTATTGAAGTGATCCACTTTTTCCTTTCTCGCTCTTGGTAATTTAGGTGGTCTGCCTCTGCTACCTCTGCCGCCTCGAATATTAGGGGGAACTGGAATTTTTTGAAGGACAGCTCCACCAGGTAAATTCACCAATGGATAATTCTCAACAACCTCACGTTGATGTGGTGCAGTAACATTATTTTTCGGCTTGGAATACCGAAACTGAAACGGAAGATTATTATTCTGATACGGAAATGTGAGGGGAATGTTGGGAACAGAACTCGGTGGATGTTTCGGTAAAGCTGGTTTTCTTTTTGCTGATTTTCTCCGAGCTTTCGGATTCGGATTTACATCAAAGTCGCTGTGGTTCGAAACAAAACCGGGTAGTACACTCTCAAACTCTTGGGGACCTTTTCTCAAACAGTTCTGCAGAAAATTACGACGAGCGATACGATTTTGCGAGAGCTGGATTCTTTGATCGACTGAGGATGTGAAGGGGTTTTGAGCAAGGCTGAGAGGTACAGTTTCAGAATAAGTTGGCGTCGGAGTTTCGCCATTCGAGATTGGAGATTGAGAAGATGCGGAAAAGCTGGTCTGTACTCCACAAGAATTGATGCTACCAGAGCTTGTAGTAGAACAATGAACATCTGGATGAAAGTCAACGCGGCTATCATACAAGCTTTGCGCTGGTATCTGAAACGAGGAAGTATTTGGATTTTCAGGAACATGATCGCGAATTTGATTTTCATACGGTGGAGGAGGGATGGCTGAATTTAGTGACCAGTAGGATGAATTATGATTCGTTACATTTTGTGGTTGCACTTGGCGTTTATAGTGTGAAAACCCCTGATTATCCAGAATTGGATTACCAGGAGCAAAATGGGGTTCGTAGGGCTCTGGGGTTACAGGGCTGAATTGCTGCCGAGGATAAAGTGGCCAGTTAGAACAGGTTCGGTCAAGATAAGGAGCATTTTGAAATTCGACATGTCCGGTTGAGGGAATCCTTGAAAAGGTAACATTACGATCAAAAGAAGTCGGAGATGAAACAGGCTGGGGCTGGGATTCTCCTCCACCAAAATTTGCAAAATTGTACGAAATTTTGGCTGAAATAGCAGTAGGGGTTTCGTTTTGGGCAGTAGAATTACGCACAGAGGGAAACATTTGGCAAGATCCTTCGCCATCTGAAGATTTCTGATTTGACTCTAATTCTCCAACATATCCAACAGCTTTGACGTGCCTTTCAGCACTGAAATTCGACTCCAAGTCAGTGGGTCGAAATCCGTCATTAATTTGAGCCTCCGAATGTGACTTCAAAGTAACTTCAATGTTTTGGTGCCCCTCAATTTGTTGCTCATCATCTATCCTAGCACTATAATTGCAACCTTCAATGTCGTGAAAGTTGTCTGCCATCGGTCCAGGGGCAGCAGAATCGTTCGAATTCGCAACCGTAATTGCAGGAACGGTAGGCAAACTTAATTCACAATTTTGTTTTGTTTCATCACATTTGTCCTCTTCAGAATACTTCTTACACTGGCCAGAACCAGAATTTGAAACTGACAAGCTATCATTCTGGGTATCAACTAACTGCACAACAGTGACACCTTTACTCTTATTCTGCTTAGGCATTACTGCCACAGATTGTTGCCGGTTGAGGGGAGTACTTGGATTATTTAGCACTTCTGAATTACAGTTCACTGCAGAGGTTTGTTGAACATCTGGAAGAAGCACAGCACTACTAGTAAAGCCACTGGTTGGGTCTGCCAAGTGTAGGTTATGAACTGACAGCATATGTTGATAGTAGTGATGAGTATGCACAAATACCTTATTGCATGTTACACAATGCTTAACAGAAACACCTTTGTGCTGTACTACATGAAGCAGGTAAATAGCTTGGGATTGAAATGTTCTTGAACAAAATTCACAACTTAGCGATATGTTTTCAGGTTTGGTGGACAGTCGAGACTCATTACTGATGATCACAGACTCTGGCGGTGTAAGTAAAGCACAGGATAAAACTTGACTGCAATGTAAAAGTAATATAAAAAGAAACTTAACACTTTACGTTAAAATTAACGACAACTGAACATGTGTAAATATATTTATTACTGAGCGTCAAAGAAGAAATTGCTTACTTTCCCCGCGTTTTCACTATTAACCTGGAACAATTTTCATCCACTCTTCCTGGAATATCTGCAGGCACTTCCGATCCATTGCATTCAGACTTTGTTTTCTCAAGTATTTCATTTGGCACGCTCCTTGTGACTCTAAAATGAAATTAGTAGTAATGAATTAATAGAAGGAGTTACGCTAGCGACCCAATGTTGAATTTACCTATGCTGTATTTTACGACCATGCTTAACAAATGCGTTGTGGTACACAATATTAGTTATTATTATTCGTTATTTGAAAATTTTAAATACCTCATCACTTTTTTACATAGCTTAACAACTCGTTTGTTGTACTTGGGGTTTCCTTCTGTATTTAAAACAAACTGCATAATACGACCATGGCGAAATCGCACATGCTGCCGAGTATTAGTTTCTCCTTCGATGACTTCCTGGCACACTAAGCATCTGTAATTATCGTACTTTGGAATTCTACGCTCAGTCACACCCTGACTTTTGCCGACCATCTTTCTTCGTTTCGCATCTTTCACCAAACTGACTTCATCGATTTCAGTGAAAGGAGCCAAGACCTCAATAAGTGATCTACTTGTATGCTCCGTTATCTCGTCCAAACTGTTACTGCGCTTCCTATTAACTGCAGGATGTGCCCTTCCGGTATCCAAATTCTTCGATTTTGCTTTAGCTCTAAAAATCCAACATCCACCCAGATAATAAAACAATTAATTTTGTGTGACACATATATTTTAATGATATGTAAAACAATGTTAAGCAGATTCACGGTAACCAAAAACCACTTAGGTGATTATAGTACTATTAGTAAATCAACTTTCTTCTGTAAATTCTTCAATAACATACCAGACACAGTTAAAAAAATATAAACAACGACGAGTAAGATTTCAAAAAATTATACTGCTGTAAAGCAAACTGTTCAAGGTAATTATGCATTTTTTGATATTATGTTCAAAAAAAGGCTAGCCAAACCTACGACGATATTTATAAATCAACCTATCCAGAAAAGTCTCAAGTAAGCGGTAAGATATTAAAACCCAAAAATAATGCGGATTTTAAACATGCCGCAAGATAATTACATGAACCAAGCATGTTTACTAAAGGAATATTTCTTGAAAGCTTAGTAAATAAAGCTTCTGGGCAAGCACCACTATACAGTTCACATTTTTCAGTATACATACATATAGACATCTACCTAATGGAAAATGATAGTTTATGAATCAATTACACGTATGTACAGATTGATTGTCTTACTCAGAAACAGTCTAACTTTTTACACAGAGACACCGCGCTAACAAGACAAAATGAAATACGTACCTACGTCCATATAAAAATCCCCCGCATCTTTCTACAACATAGCTCCATCGCACAACTAGCAAGTATAATTTTTTGACACACAGGGATACACATAAGGGTAGGTAAACATAAAGTTAGAAACAAGCAATTTCAATTAGTATTATTATCGTTTGTACCTCAACGGTGGTGTGGACATCATCTGCATGCGGTTGCTCTTTCTATGATCATCCTTCTCAAAGCTTTGTTTTCTTGATCTAGAATGTTTTCTACGGAATGGCGGTTTGTCAGTTTTTTCCACTGTTCCAGCAGAAGATAGATGGTCGCAAAAATGGATGGTTGTTACTCCTTCCGGTATTGCATAAGCTTCATCAGTGGTAGTGGAAACGACCGGCTGAACAGTCACGGAACGTCTGGGTCGACCTGCTTTGGTATTCAGAGCTGTCGCTTTCCTCCTGCGGTAGTGGACTCCATTTTTCAAGTCTTGGTTCGGTTCACCGACTGAAATGAAGGGCCTTGGTCGACTTGAGATTACAATATCTCCAGCGTGCAGTTTTAGACGACGCGACCCGGGCTGACTAACATTCTTCTTTTTGTTAGTCGAACTAAATTTACAGCATGATTCGTGCTGAACTTTACGATACTTTGCTCGGAATGAAAGTTCACAATACCGGCATGAGTACGGCTTCTCTCCACTGTGTGTCAACAGATGATACGGAAGTGCGGATCTGACCAACCAAGCTGGGCACTGAGGGCACTGTTGTTTACTTTTGTATTTTTTTCTCATATCTTCCATTAATTTTCTCGTGGCATTAGCTTGTTCAATTCTTTTGCGGATGCTTGACTTTACATATTTTCGCTCATGCTTAGAGGTAATGTGGGCCTCACATCGGACAGTCGTTTTGAAATCCCTTTTACAGTACGGGCAAATATTGTCATTGTACTGACAACTTTTCTTGGCTGCTGTTCTTTGTACATAATAATCGCTGGTAATTTTCCTGACTTTCTTTTCTATTTCACTTCCATCAGTCTTAGCAGTAATTTCTGAATGATTTTCTTTAAACGTGTTTTCATCATCTACAGAACAAGGTTGTTCCTGAACTAAGTTATCGACCGGATTTTTATTTGATTCCTTCTCCGTCCTGCTATTCTTTTGAATCGACACCGAGTGGTCTAACGTGTTGGTGACTAAATCCTTCGTCGGTATCTGTTTTTCGTTAATGTCACTGGCTATATTATCGTTTTCGGTGTGAGATTTTTCAACTGCAGAAGAAACGGCAACAAGTAACGGTTTTGACGGTTTATTTCTTCTTAAGTTTCTTGCTTCAACTCTTTCAGGTTCAGGGTGAAACTTAAAGCAGTGGATTCGAAGTTCTTCTAAGCTAAAAAAATACTCCTCGCACCGGAAGCACTTTCGCAGGTTAGCAGGAATCCCTGGTGCATGGGAACTAAAAACAAAACCAATATGTCACCTATATAATGTAAGATGGGGCAAAACCGTGTTCTGGGGCAAAACCGTGGCGGGGCAAAACCGTGGATGGGGCAAATCCGTGGTGGGGCAAATCCGTGTTGGGGCTAAACCGTGTTGGGGCTAAACCGTGTTGGGGCTAAACCGTGGATGAAATGAAATCATTGATATGAAAATCCGTCGCAATGTGACAAAAGAAAAAAAATCTGTTTTTATTTATTTTTAAACTGAAGGTCAGCGTTTATCTTTATTTATTAATTATTCGAGAATTCCACTTTGCACTTGTCAGTATTTAATGTTACAACGTTCTCCAGTTCGTACGTGCAAATAAGGTTTAATTGGAAACGCGTTGTAATATTAATTCTATGAAAATTCAATATTTTAATTATGTTTTGAGGCTTCCGAATTCCTGCTCACATTACGAGTAAACTAAAACAATCGTTCCGTTCTCGAAACTGTCTACAATTTTTGTCGATGAAATAATAAAATGTAAGTGTCACCCACAACAAAACTAATTCTAGAGACTATAAGCTGATGTATCACTTGTAACTACCGTAAATGATCTAGTAGCATGCCCACGTAATATTTCATTCCGACCTTCGCACCACCGCTGCCTCAATTCAATCAGGCTACACTAGATGCCTATGACTAGGACTAGCTGGCTTTTTAAACCTTGAGATTTGTGTAGACAAGACTAGCTGGCTTTTTTAAAAGTTGAGATTTGTCTACACTAAACTAGCTGGTTTTTTTAACGTTGAATTTTTTTTAAACTAGTCTAGCTGACTTTTCGAAACGCTAAGACCTTTCACCACTGGACTAGATGGCTTTTTTAAACGTTGAGACTTGTCTAGACTAGACCAGTTGACTTTTTTGAAACCTTTCTGAACTAGACTAGCTGGCTTTTTTATAGTCTGTTTTGACTACACTAACTGGCTGTTTTAAACGTTGAAAATTGTATGCACTAGACTAGCTGTATTTTTTAAGCGTTGTGACATGTCTATACTAGATTAGTGGGCTTTTGTAAACGCTGAGGGTTTTCTAAACTAGTCTAGACTAGCTTTTTTAAAGGTTAAAACTTGTATGGACTAGACAAGTTGTCTCAACGTTTACGGTTTTGCCCCAGAACACGGTTTTGCCCCATCTTACATTACTATAAACCAGTCCCAAAATGTAAGAGAAGACAAAACATTGGTAGCTAAGCGCAGTGAAGTAAAAATTATATTAATGGGGAGCTCGTCCTACATTGTTAGGTAAGTCATATAAGTCTAGGTGATGGGTCATCCGTTTTTAAATTCCATCTTCGATTAATAAAAATGTTTAACTAGCATAAAATTACTTACGCCGCAGTATCCACGTACTCGTCACCTTCCAATCCCGGTAGATAAAACTTTTCATCATCCTCATCGCCGGACAAGGTCAAGTCCACAACCGGAACAGCTTCGTTCCTTAAAAAAGATAAAAATATTCAAAATTTACACTTCGCACGTGGCGCACTAAAGTATACACAAATTATATGATTCCTCCAACTAAGTGATTAGAATTCAGTTGTTTATCAGATGTGCAAATTATTTCTGTCAGCCAAGTCCTACTGAACTTGTTTGCTCAATAACAAGTATCTGACTTTCAAACCAAATCGGTCTAAAAAAGAGCTCACTCTTTCATTTTATCCGGGTGGTCCAATCTTGGAACAATTGCGTTTTAGCCGTATGGGTGCGAAGCATCTAGGTTTAGTACCAATTTTTTGGAAATATAAGAATCAAAGTTCTGAACTTTATGACTACACTTTCTTTCTACGAAAATCACACTACTTCAAACTTATTTTTGCCGACGTTGTAAAACTCTTTATTCAGTTGTACCTGGTCTGAATAATTTTCGAATTGCAATCCCTAAAGCAATCTGTCGTCTCCTTGTCCATCGGCATATTGTTATCACGTAAGCCAACAGGTGTGGCGGAACTAGGTGCTATATATTCTTAATTACATACAATTACTGAATTAACCTAATCCCGTAATGAGTAAATCCGTTCATTTCAAACAATCGCACTTGATTTATGAAACCAACAGCGACTTGGGTCGGAGGTGTTCTACACAAACCAACCCAGGTGCACTTTCCGTTCCTACCAGAAGTCACAGTACCGGTTTCGGATCAACAACGTTATGTTACTAATTCAAATTCAGCTCCGCTGTCTACCTATCCAGTGTGTACATAAATAACGAAACACAAAATTAACGAGCAAACGCAATGCCTGTCCTATTTTAATACTCTGAAGGAACAAAAATAACTAATAAATGAAATCCTGCTTATAAACTCGTCTCAAACACATAGATACTCAGCAGATGTAAGTGCAAACTAGATTACATACATTACACGCGTATCTGTAAAATGTTGACACTATCATAGCAAATAACACCAACAGCTACTTAGTTTTTTACAGCTTCGTCCGACACTATAAAAAATCATACCTGATGTTGCAGTTCATCCACAATAAAATATAGACTTTAGAGATATTTTGCAGACAAATAGATACAATTATATTCATCTCCAGTACATCCAACGACCCAACAACAAAGTTGGAAACAAACAGAAATTTTTACAGTGTACTGGAAAATTTGCTTAACCCGATAAAAGATAGCCTAATCACTAATCTGTGCGATAAACTGATACTACAGACGTTGAGAAAAAGAAGCATTAATTTAGTTTTCCAAAGTTTATCTACTATGTAATAATACTAACTAGTAAGTCTGAATTCAGCACCTGCGTTTATTTCACGTGCTCTACATAATATGTATAACGAAACAATGACCCACCTGATCTGCTCATCATACAAAGTCCCTTTAGAAACGGTTACAGATTAAGTACAACACCCACACCAGTGCAGTGTCCAAGGGTCAGACATCAGGTCTGCAGTCTACCACGCTAAAAAGTTGAATGTACTAGTTTAGCTATCTCCGTTTAAAGCAGTTTCAATTATTTTGCAATCGCAGTTCTTGGAAGGGTTTGATTCAGACAATCAAGTATTATTATTTCACACAATCTATGTATAGTGCAGTTATTTTCAATAATGGGAAGGAGCAAAACGTAAAGCCTACGTAAACAATTTTCTTGAAAATATAATTCATTGGAAAATCAGGAATATCTGCCATTGACTGCACGGATAACATTGGTACAATAATTCTAGTCTTAGTGGCATAGCTAAATAAAAGATCGAATGACGA
This sequence comes from Dicyrtoma fusca, assembly GCA_034695205.1. Classification (NCBI taxonomy): domain Eukaryota; kingdom Metazoa; phylum Arthropoda; class Collembola; order Symphypleona; family Dicyrtomidae; genus Dicyrtoma; species Dicyrtoma fusca. The sequence continues at coordinate 11,889 of JAQFZC010003536.1, forward strand.
ATAATGTTAATTTGTACAAAAAGATATAATTTATTTTACTTACATAAACGGGGTAGTAGGAGAATCAAGAGTTTGAATTTTCCTTTGAGGATCCGAGGGAGAATTTGACAAAAAGATGCATTTGTCATTTTTTGCAGTGATTCGCTTTTGGCCATTATAGCCATGCTGGTGTCGTCTTCGAAGTTTGCATTCACAAGTATCTCGATGTACAAGGAATTTTCCGAATGGGAAATTAACCAAGCAGTACTTGCAGCGAATCCAGTCTCCAGGTTTTATGAGAAGTCGAGGGTTCATTGTGTCCTACAATTAGTTGGAAATCATAAAAACAAACTTAATTATCAGTAACGAACACACGTCAGTCACTGCCAACTATTATGATTCTGATTGGATTTTTTATTTAATTTAATTTGAATGTGTTAAAGTGCTATTTAAACCAATACTGGCACTAAGCCATTTGTCTACTACCAGCTACTACCTGGTAACACATCTTAAAAAACTTCAGATAAAATCAAAAGAAGTTCTATGCTTACAGTAATATGATGATTAACTAGAGAACATTCTAGTATTTTAATAACAAATAAGCTATAAATAGTAGTAAGCAGACTGTAGTTAATACTACGAAATGCAATACGACTTTACAAAAATACACAACTACATATTTATTACGTGTTATTCTTGTGAATGTGCTTTTGAATTGGAGCGAATAAAGCCCAGAATAATAATAACTAGGTAGGTACATAATTTTATTGTATTGTGTTTTAAGTATTTTTGTAGTGTGAAAGATTAAGGCTCTACTACACTATACATTCCTTATAAGGGTATTACGTATTACTTGATTTAGCGCATTTTCAGAAAGTGCAAAACGTGACATGTTCAAACCAACTAGTTACCGTATAAATTCGAAAACCATGGTCATCAGAAACGGAAGATTTAAATGGCATAATTACATACATGGGACCTTTGTATTTCATTCCTTTAATAAGTATCTAAGCTCTTAGGAAGGAAAAGGTCACCTTAAGAAAATGTTTGTTTTTTCCGTGAATTTTATTTCGTTGCTCTTGTTGCTTTAACTTTGGTTCCCGTATACTTTTGTCCTAGTTATCGTTTTTACGCAGAACTTTTTTTTTCGTTCAAAAAAGTCATTTGGCAATTAAAAGTGTTTACAATTTCTAAGGTTAAAGATACAATTGGGTGTAGTCGACATTAATTATATGGTTGTATTTCAGACGTTATTACATTACGTCGATGTGTGATTGAGAATATAAGCCTTAGTTCTAATAATCTTCAAATTACTGTTTTAGTGTTGTACAGCATTGCTGAGTCTCGTGTTGTAGTTGTAACACAATAATATTACAAGTTAAAGAAATAACTTTTAGTTAAAATCCTTAAATTATCGGGACATGCAAAAGCAAATTAGGGGTCCACAAGGCGCGTAGTTAATCATAATTATGTTTGTCATTTCGTGTCAATTGGTCGCCTAATGCTTTGAATGTGTTACTTATTGTCAGTATGTGGTGTCAATGGAAGAATGGCTATATGTAATTAACATTACAAAGTCCACCGATTTCACTCTCATTTGTAATATAGGTACATATGTAATTCTCCACATAAATAGAAAACATATGTAATAGTTTTTGCTAAGAGACAAATGATTAAACTTTCAGTTTCACTTAATTTTATCAAGTACGCTAAGGACGCAATAATTAAATAAATATTTTTATATTTCTTAGCTGAGATAAAGTCTTGCTTTTTACGTACTTACATACTTAGTAATCTGACTAGATTAGTCCAGTGAAATCCGACTTTTTCTTTTTAGTGACCACTACCAATGTGTTTTAAATTGAATTCATTAGTTGTACAGTATTAAAACCATGCACTACGATTTAGATAAGCCTGCGTACGTTTGTATATTCAATTATGCAGCAAGGGTGAAATAAAGTAGGTCAAGCTGATCGTCCTTATGTTTGGCTGGGGATGTTTTGGTAGATATTTAGTGAAGGTAATAGCAGTAATGGTATATAAGTTTTGCAGATCGTAATGAGAATGAGCTTAGCTGAAGACTTCTGGATGGAGGCGGAATGAAATGAAAGATTTCCCCATGTAAAGATAAGTTCTATGGGCCATATTAAATAAAGTAAGCATAGGAGCAGCAGAAATTATAGTAGGTACTATGTATACCATTTTACATTATATCTTCATGAAGCTTGTACAATCGGAATAAAACTAACAGCAAAAATAGCATTTACCTAATTTACTTCCTATGCATCTAACGGGGCGAAGCAGAACACAAAAAACAGCTTTCCTTTAACCGCTTGTTTGTCAATAAATTAAATCTTAATTACAAAACAATTGCATATTGTATACAATTAAAACTAAAAATAATAACGTTGCTTGGGAAACAGCGCGTATGTTATAATGAAAAAACATTTTGTTCAAAATAAACTCATAAAGTCTTATAAACAACGGCTTGTACGACATGTGAGACCTAAGTTGGTCTAAGCTTCACCTTAGTGAAGCACAATAATGAAGTAGGTATCTATACCCTCTCAAATTAAAATTGCCTTCTTACTCGTCTTAAGCTGGCCTTCATGCCATTAAACTTGTTTGCCAGCCCCTAAATGCGTCATAGATTATTTAATCACATTCGCCACATTGAAGGCTGACGGTACAGTTAATAACAAGCAATTTTTAAATTTCGCAGCTGAAGCTGTAGCTTAAATTATTTAGCGTTAGTATAAAGTCGCATAAGCTTGGATAACAAAGGTAAATTGTCACAAAATAGCATTTTGTATTTGCATATTTAAGTACTGCCTAATAGAGTATCCGATTCACTATTTATTGAAGTTCAGCACACCTGATTTTCAGTGGCCGACGCACACAGCAGCACATTAAAATCAACAGTGTATAAAATATCCAAATAAAGTTTAGAGAAACTGCAGTCAGTTTTTAATAAACAAAGTGAATTTTTTGTTAGTTGAAAGACTGAATTAATTTTATTACTAACGGGGCTTATAAAGACAAAAGTATAAGACTTTTTGTTTTTTGTCTTATTATTTTTCAAACCTAGTACAAAAATAGCAAAAACGAAAGACTTCAATCGGATTAGCTGCAAATAAATTGCTTTGTGAATCCTTACTTTACAATTCGTAAACTTATATTTTGAAGGAGACCAACTCTACTTTTTAATTTTGTTTTTTTTATTCGGTGATCCGTGCATAGCTGCGTGGTAAGTGAACTGACTGGTGATAAATCTTGTGATTGAAGAATTCTTAACACATACAAGTACAGTAATGGACCAAGACATTTACAATTTAAAATTATCTGCCGGGGGGAGTGGAAAACTCCGAATTTCGTTAGCATTGTAGGGTAGAACGCATTTCATTAAATTGTTGGAAAAGTTACCAACAGCACGAATAAGTACTTAAAGAGAACCCAATAAATGTACTATTAATATAAAACATACATTTAAGGGAGAAGCAATGTGCCTATTATTTTAACAAACATGACTTAACCCATCCGTTTAAGGACGTGTGAAGAAATTCTTCCCTTATTTCTTTCTTTATTTATGTATGTATATTTGAAACAACACTCGAATGGAGTGAGCATGTTCAAGGGAGCACGTGGCCGACTGATCTTTTTTAAATAGCTTATTTTATAGAGATTTTTAATTTCTTACCGAGACTTTGGAAGATCACTACAAGGGAAGGTGCCGACCCACTTGGTGATCCTATTGAACTTTTAAACTATACACTTTTACTGCTTGCTTGGCATGTGCGATCCACAAAGTTCACTAAACATTAGTTCTTAACAAAACTGTAGCAACTATGGTGTTCAAGTAAAAATTGCCATACTAAATACCTACTTCCCGCACGACACTACACTACACTGCACTACACTAGAAGGAGTATAATTATCAAGGTCAACTACTTTTGAGACTTGAATCATCTCTATTTGTAAGTGCAGACAGCGTGTATACCTATGGGCCTATTACATCTATAATTCTTTCACGAGCCAAAATCCTGGTGCCCTCGTCGCTTCCACAGAAATTCAGAATGTTTTAAATGGAATGGAATGCATGTACATATTCGCTAAGGGCTATTGGCTACTCACAAACAAACCTTTGACACAAAAGGCAGCGGGTTCCAATCGTCAGTATATAACATAGAATAATAAAATCTTATCAACAATTTTAACTCTGTAACCGCTTCATATATTGATAGACACTGACATTGAAACTAACAAGTCATTTCAACAATGTTAAAGTATATTTGTATTTTGTGAGATTAAGGTTGCGACAAGTTCTTGTTTAGTGTTGAGATCACTTTAACCGGGATAAAAGCGTACCAGCAGAAGCCACATTTCAAAATTTGTTTACAGTAGGAGTGAGTAGATTGGGAAGGGATATTTGTACTTGCAATTTCTCAAAGGTTAGTCCATCTTGATTAAGCGCAGCAAGTAATAATTAAGTGTTGATTGCTGATTCCACTGTTTTGCTGAGTATGGAACTGTAGAGGCTGGGGGCATGAATTTGTCCATGTCTCTGATCCTTTCCCTTTTACAACTGCCGTCCCCATTTTAAATGCCGATAATGCGTCACTCGTAATCACAATTCTATCTCCCAGTTCAATCAATGTGGAATCACTGGTCAGTACTAAGAGTGGTTGTCACTCTGCAGCGTTGGCAGTCTCGGCACTGAAATTGATTTCTATAATATAAAATAATAACAAGGAAATAAAAAATCTGAATAAGAAACTGAATAAATCACTCCGCAACTTGGTCCACACACAACGCTTTGTCTCTGTCAGGCTTAAGACTAGGACGGAAATTGGAAATCATGCTCATAGAAAAGGAATATAGACTACACGCACCTACTATACCGAATATAATATGTGGTTAATTTATATTTCGTAGAATTTTTAATGACCGATAACCACAGTGTATAAGTATAATAATTTAACATTTAAGTAGAGACATACATACAATATTACAAGTTGAATGAAAATTACAATATGAAAGGTTTCCAATGACAAGTGGCCACGTCGCCTAGTTTATGGTTAAGAAACCCAACATGCTCTGAGTTACAGCGTTCCGAGCCTCCAAGCTAGACGGAAAGTGTTGCTTATCCTTATCGTACAGCTACAACTTATTTGCACGTAAACTTATGCTCAGAGGTTCATTTCATTACATTACGAGTGACATGAGAGTGTTATGAAATGAAGTTAGTGAGTAGGATTTAAATAAATATCAAATGTTCTGCATCCCGTGCAGTTTACAGTTATACATGTTTACATCGCTAGCTGGACTGGAAGTATGCAGATCCTGCTCTGTGTGACCATCAGTACCACAAGGTTGCTGTTAAATATGCTCTAGGTCGGTTTTTAAGTCCGCGTCTTGTGAATAAAACCTCAAAGAAACACATACGCACGATTTTTTTTCACCGGGATTATCTTGTTTACGTTATATCGTCAAAGACAGATCCAGCGTCCGCTGTAGTTTGCATGATTATGATTTGACTGCATTTGAAGTATAGTTAAGCGTCGAAATGGACATGTCAGTCGGTACACTCTACCAAATCCATCTGAACCACATCATTTTCCGAAAAAGTGAAGCCATTTTTAACAATTATAATCGCATCATTATGATGATTTCTGACCTCATCATATGATGAGGTTCACATTTAGCCCATGTTAATTCCTTATCTTATGAAGAAACTCATCCGGACCCCATCATGTTCGCATCATTATGATGCATTCTATCGCATCATTTTGATGCGATTATAATTGTTAAAAATGGCTTTACTTCTTTTATGATGTGATTATGATGTGGTGATTTTTTACAGTGTACACACTTTAATGTTTAAGTTTTTTTGAATGGTTAGACAGATATCGGAAGAAATGAAGAGTTTTATGCAAAAGGAGTAAAGTTCATCTACATATACATATTAACTTTTCAACAACTACGATTTTCTAAAGTAGACTTATGAAGTCAACTTTTATCAAAATGACGATGACATCATTAGCTCGTGTTAAAATCACACTGGGTCAAAATAATTAAAATTTACTCATGTTGTGCGATTTAAAAAAAAATATTTTAAAAATTGGAAATAATGGACTTACACCTCGTTTTGCCAAAAAAACCATTAGCTTCCACTATATTTTTTTAAATCATGTTTTAAAAATACTGGATAATTATCATATCAGAGGGTATAGCACTAGAATATAGTTCAGGTGGAAATTTGGAGGTCAAGGGTCACCGGAAATATTTTTTTTAAATCGCTGAAAATTTGTTTTTCGGCAAAACGAGTTAAGTCCATTCAGTATTAGTTGATAAAATGCAGCGGGATTAACTCGTTTTGCGAAAAAACAAATGAAGAACCAGCATCTACCAGCAACACTGGTCGAAGACGTGGTAACAACTGTACTGAAGAAGTCAGTGCTTTGTGTTCATCATTTATTCTCGACTGTGCGTGATACCTAATATGTACATACAATATTGTAAATAACTTTTCCTACTTATAACAAAAATAATTTGAACCAAAAAAAGTCTGTAACGTATACTGAGTCCGTTGGGCTATCCTCGTTGGAGGACAGTGTCAACTTTGTT
>JAQFZC010003537.1:0-18484 GCA_034695205.1 Dicyrtoma fusca
AATTGGAAAGCATTCAGCTGATACTAAGGGACCACCAGAATCAGAACATTAACCTAAAATGTACATAGGATTGAAGGAAAGGGAGGCAGACGCACGCACTGCATGCATACACTGGGATGTTTTAAGAAGCTCCCTATCCTTCTCCATACTTCAAATGCAAACAGCCAGTTACATATATAACTACTACATCTTCCAGTTTGTTATTTGTCAGCTCAGAATCTCGTTGGGTTTTTCGTGTGCTGAATGCTGGAAAGTGTGGACGCATTATTTTCATTCTCCTCTTGTCCGTCCTCCAGTTAACGTCGACGAGCTTCTTACGGCCCACAATTATTATTACAAAAAATACAATACAATAAATATGGTACACAGTCAACTTTTACATTCTACTTACTAACCAAACTAATTTTCACATTTGACAAGACTATTTTTAGTTTTTTTGACACCCTGCTGCTTATAGTACCAAAATTTGTAAAAAACAAAAAAAATAGCTTTTACTATTGACATTTTGTAATTTTATCCTTCAAACTACAAATTTTTTGACGCACTTTGTGTGCTAACTACTACAAAGAAAAAACAAGTTACCTAATTCCTTTCGTCATTTCAAACTTTAAAAAGAGTCATATTGGAATGCGATTGTGTGAACATTCAATTGCGTCGTGAGGAGGTTTCTAAAGAACGGTGTGAGCTCCTTATTTATCATTTGTTTCCATTCGAGCTTATAAGATAGACTTGAAAGAAAAACTGGAAATTATATAGTGCCTTGAACATTTTTATGAAGCTTAACGTGTCAAGTACGTAAAAGCTTGACTAAAAACTTGTGGAACTATAACATACTACAATTAGTTGTCTGGACAGTTAACAGTTAAGAAGTTTTTTTTGCACTCACTCGTGGGATCATCCAATTGCAAAGCCTTTCCTCAACGTAGCTGAAAAAGGTAATTATAATTTTATTCCTTTATGAATATCTAATTAAGACAGGTCACAATTTCTTTCTCTTGGTGGTAGAGAAAGAGAAGGGATGGAATTATCCATTGAGTTGCCTAAGCTCTCTCTATCCTAAAGCTCATAGTGTTTGTGTTTATTTGATGAGCATCAACAAGAAAGCAAGTGTACATACAAGGTAAATTGATCAACTGATTAAATTGAATTGAGTACTCTATTCAAGGTAAACAGTAGCACCTCTCCTGACATGGGAAGGTTCAGAAAAAAACAAGTTTGTAGTAAAGTAGTAATCGTTTATTCCCCGTGGAATAAAAAACGATGGAGAAGCACGCGACCCATTATGCTATGTACTGTGACCTATGCATACACACGGTACTTACATCTCAGGGGTGTTCCTTCATGTAATGAATGTAAACGAGTCTATTATGTACTCTGTCTATTTATATTACACGGTTATTATCATGTAAAAAAAGACTTGGGATGATCAATCCCAGTGGCAGTGCTTCTATGGATAAAGAGGATAAAAAAGGACGGAGGAAGCAGACAAAAAAAAAGAAACTATACAGGAAATAAAAAAGTGTGAAACGTAATCGTTTTATTGTGATGGGCCACGCGTTTTACGTCCTGCCCTTAAATACTTATTAGTACTTCACTTTTTTTTCTTCTTGTACAGCTTTTACAACTAGCAATGCAATGGAGAGCGTGGCAGCAGCCCGTCCTTTAATGTAATGTAACATAGCATTACATTACATTACCTGCCACTTATTCTGCCACTAGTCAACCACCATATAAAACAAGCTTAGGTATTTTTAGGCACTTACGCTTCTTTTTTTTAATCTCAGGTAACATTTTTATTAGGTTCATTCTTGGCACTCTTGGTTTTCTCTCATTTCCCTTTTCCTTGTGTCAATACCATTTCCATTGCATTGGTTCGTCCCCTGTGTGATGTACAAATAATCTGCCTGCCGGTTGTATAGGAACTCTGGTTACAGCATCTTTTATTAAGCTACACAGTATGTTGCGTTGTGTGGCATAGGCAGGTAGGCATTACGCCGTTGGAATAATGATCGTAAGCAAGGGGATGGTTCATCCACACAAGTAGCATTATAAAATTAGGAAGGATAGGTCTTAGTGTGTGGAGGTAAGGACCCTTCAACTTCCTTTTTTAGAATCACAAAAAAGGCTAATCCCAATGAAACAGAGACTCAGAAGGAACTCCGGCACAAAAAATATCTCTGTTTGCAAGACTAGGAAGAGCAGGGGGGTTCAGCTATATGTATGTGTATAGGTATAGCGTATTACCTATTATATAATGTTACTATAGGTAGTCGGATCAAGTCATAATATAAATGTATGGGGTCTGTTTTTTCTCATCTCATTGATGGTTTCTATTACTATTTTTATCCCGACAACCCGCTTACGCTCCGTACACTATTTAATGTCGGCATACCGTCCTTTTGTATTATATCTTACACGGTTTTAGGGACAAATCTCCCCGGAATAAACTGAAGCATGGAATCATTCTCAGTGCTTTTAGCGATTGCCTCCGGTCCTATATAGTATATAGTAGTAATAAGAATTTGAACAAGGCCGTAGCATTCAGCTTTCTCTGCATTTGCATTCAGTTTAAAAGTAGTAGGCAGGTGGTGTATGGATTATAAAAGCGTCTATAAGGAAAACGTAATCGGTTAGCAAATTAATTGCAAAACGTTCTTGTAAATACGGTTAAAACTATGTCAAAATGATTGGCCAATTTTTTCCATTTGTTTATGTAAGTGGGAGACGTGGTCTGAATCCCGTATCCAGTATCCATTTCAGTTTGACGGTAGTTATTGCCTTGTCGTGGTTTTTTCTGTGACCGGATCAGATAATGATGCCGTGACGTTGTACCCTTCTGAATACTGTAACACCATACTAGCTGAAATACAGATATTGATCGGTAAGGGAACTTACAAAAATCATGTCTTGCATTTCGAAGGGCGCATGGACGAGGTCCCCTCAACACAATCATTAATTTTTGCAAGGTCCTTCGGCATATAGTGTATACAGACATATTACCGGGGAAAAGACTTCCTCCTTCGAATTAACTTGACCGATTACCTGGGGTTTTGTCGTTTTGATCAGTGGATTAAAATGTAGTACGATGTAGATGTAGCAAGTGGTAATAATAATATGAACAAATAAATGTGGAAACGTAGGGTCGTCGGAGCCTTTCTACAAAAAAATACGGTGGTAGATAAAAAAACGCAGTGAAGGTAACGAGCACTTGAATGGATGTGTATAGTGCATGTGTATACTCTTTGTGATGTAAGGATGTGTTTGAGGATGCGGTTCTATCTAGATTAAAAAAGTACTAAAAATTTTCCCTCTGTTTGCATCATTCGTGTGTCATAAGTGCGTTGAGCAATGGGTTGAGGGCGGCTCCCCACCATGATTGCTTTCATGATCGATTTTTTAAGTCGACACCCTCTTTTTTATGGTCCTTTGAGTATCTATGTACCTCTGCCACACACTCACCCTATGCCGGTCCTCCTCATCTCCATCCTTCATGGTGTGGTGTGAGAGGGTGCGATAATAAGGCAGGTCATTACCTAATACACAGACACAGACTACGTGGTACCACTTTAGAAGGAAGCAACTACGGGGCGGTGGTTCACTCCAGTTTTCATTTCTAATCTAATTTCTTTTTTTTCTCTGTGTGTTTGTCTGTCCAGTGTGTGTGTAACCTGCCTTCTGATTTTGTTCTTGAGCTTTATATCATAGGTTCTCTTGTGTAAAGGGCTGATACTCGTGTAAACGCACGGATCTTGTGCCATGCGAATGTTTCTCTCTCTCTCAATGGACTTGCTTTGCTCCTTTTTATCGTCCCAGTGACATTGGCTAATCATCGACTCATTGAACTTTTACCTTGTCGGGAATTGTAGGTGTTGGCTTGCACACGCGCGATCACGATAAAGACAATAATTGCATTTAATTATCGTTGACGAATTATTATCGAATGTTCACTTGTTTGTAGCATTTGTTTACTAAGCAAACTTGTTTACTAGTTTTTGTCCATGTACCTGCTATAACTCCTTCATGTGTACGCTTCTGACGCTATTGAACTGCTTACTTAAGTAGGTACCTAGGTACATATATTTTTGTTTTCCGACCTAACGGGTTCTCCGGTTCTGGAACTTCAAAGAAGCGTTAGACTGCGACGGATGCCTGTAATACTCCTTTCATTTGTCGCGTTCTTGCATAGCCCCGTCTAATAATATCCCTTTTTTTGGTACTAAAATGAGGATATTCTAACGGTCTCACTTTCTGTATCCAGTGTGGATTTTTTTTAGAGACGACCAAAATACAGAGCTTATTTGAAAAAAGTGACCTGCAGTTTGACCTAGAGTCGAACAAAAAGGATAAAGGACGTTGCGCTTTCTCTCCACACACCCTTAAAGAACCTCTATGATATTTTTTTGGCTACACGCTACAGAACTAAATTCGTATGAGGAAGTTTACATTTTACGGTTTTATTTATTTTGATAGTTAGATTTTAGAAATTTTTTTATGCATGCAGACTTTAATTTTGGTGAGGATTTCATAGAATGTCACACACAGCTGAGGTTCAAACCCAATAACAGACAGAAAGAAAAGTGTACATATAGCTATACATTTTTATATATTTGATGTATGCACTGCACAACTGCATTATGGCACAGGGCTCAGGGCCATAGGGCTGAAGAGTCCCCAGTTTACTCTGATATCAGTGGTAAAGTTCATGTTTCCGTGGAGGAACCAATGTTGGACTCGTATTTACGTTCGATGGTCATGTGGTTGACAAAAAATGTACCTAAATACCAACCTACATACATAGGCATGTACATAGAAAGAAAGAAAGAAAGAAAGAAAAAAACATAATAATTGTGTGTGTGTGTGTGTGTGTGTCACCATTCGTTGTATCCCTGGTTGGCTCCTTGCATTTTATGTTGATCCTGAAAAACACAGATGCAGCAGGGAAGGTAAAGCCAAGCAATAGCAGAGCAAATGTTGTCAATATTATTATGTATGTAGTTGATGTTGATGTGATCGAGCTATACTGGTATATAACTCGTTAGTAGTAGTAGTTATAGTAGTTACATATTACAGTATAGATGATATGGTTCTGGTTTCAAGAGGTCGTTTGTCGTTTCCCTAGTCTGCTGGCACTGGCCCTGCTGCTGGTCCTTCCTTTCGGTATTCCGTATTTTGATGTTTTGTATATTTTATGTGGATTTTGGTTCTGTTCTGAGTGAGCTTTTTTTCCTCTCTCTCTCTCCTCCTTTAGCTCCTTTTAGCCACACTGTAATCGCTATGATTTTTACCCAAATAAAAATTCGTTCTAGTCTTCATCACCTGCTGCTTCCCTGGCACTCGACGACTTCACATTTTTCCCCAATGTGATGCTGGAGACAGTGCCTATACATATTATAGTGCAGTGTCACAGATGAAGGCAGTAGTAATAATAATAGTGGGCAGGCTGCTCATTGTATTTATGAGCTCAGCGGCTTGTGCTGGATCTGCTTTGCAGTACCTCTTTGTCGAATAGGTAAAGTTACAAACACACACACACACGCAGCCACTATACTATCATTAGGATATTGAATTAGAAATGAGACGAACTAAAAGGGATGAGCTGAGACTATGAACTAACATGAACGGCTGAATCTCAACTCATCATACAGTATAAGCAACGGCCAAGGCTCCAAAATCCAATCTGTTCAGTGGCTACCGCGTAGGTACATACTAAATGAAGTAGGCATGTATTTGTTCGAAATCAAAGCGATGTAATCATAAAAAGGCCCAAAAAGTAGAAAAAATAGGGACGACACACGACAGGCAGACGAAAAGAACGAATGGTATTAAAGATTGCTTTTCCCTATAATATCCTATAATATCCTATTCCTATTCGTAGTGGTGTGTGTATGTACCTATTTTATGTGAGTTAGGGTAATCATTTCATTTGTGATCAAAGCATGGACCGTACATACAATATTTCCTTAATTCCTACAGCTTCTCCAAAATTAGTTTTTTCTATGCAGAGTTGAATCTCCACTAGTGCCACAGATACAGATTTCATTATGTAGCATTAATACAACGTAGAGGGAAAGAAATAGTAGGGAGATGGAGATCTTATTTTTTTATTATTATGCTACTATGCTTCTCCTTCTGCTTCTGGTTCTGCTTGTGTTGGAAAACCGAAAAGCAAAAAAAAAAGAATGAATCGAGATGGAAAGCCGTAGAAAAAGCCAAAAAGCAAAATATCCATTATGGCGACTTTCGCCCCCGCACGTTGACAGTAATCGATGGGTTCGTCGCTCACTATTGGATTTGTGGACTCGGATTGAAAAATGATTCTTCATTGTGAAGGATGAGTGCGAGTGTACGCTCAGCTTTTTACTCTCTTTGTAAAAACTTACTACAATGTCAATGTTTTCAAAAGGGAAAAAAAAGAAATCCAATGATACGATATTATATTAGCTACATTGTGAAATGGTGGTGGAGTTCATTCTTCGGTCATCGTTATGAGTTGGAATTGGAGTTGGAGCTATGGAGCTGCTGGATAGAATTTAAAAAGACAAAAAATTGACATGACTTTTGGTTTATTTTATTTTATTATCAAAAGTTGAAGAAGAACTTCCGCTCTTTTTGTACACTTTTTTTCACTCTGGGATTTCTATTTACGGCATATTAGGAGAGTATTGTCTCCATTCTTGTAGTAAATACTGAAGGTGTTGTAGAAAGTAAAGACGTCCCATCCTGTTCGTTAAAAAAAGAGAAAGAAAAAAAGGACTTCAAAGATCAATCTCAATAAAACCGCATCGACGAGAACCATAGCATAATGACTGTGACTCTTTTATTATCATTATTACGTGAGTCTTTAGAGTTCTGAAGGGAGAGCTGTTCAAAGTTAAATCTAGCGTAGATAAGAAATATAGAGCCATGCACAATTACAGCACTACCACCAAGTGTCTATCAAATACAATGGAGAGTTTCTTAAAAAACTGGACTTTACCACTTCATCACTGTCATCTTCCTTTTTTTATTTTCTATTCTACTCCCTCTACCTTGCAGAAAAATGTCACGCCACCACACCACACCGGGCTGTATTGGTTATCTATATTTATATAATTCTTACCTGGAAAGATTACAGATAGGTACTACCTATGTATATAGCCAGAAGGTAGCTGCTGGCTGTTATGACTTAAAATGACTTTCCACAAGGCCAAGTCCACAACTTTTGTAGATTACACGAGAATAATTAAAATATATATAATATTATAGCATTAGATACATACATAGAATTCCCACCAAGAAAAAAAACTAGTTGCCCGCAACGGAGTTCTTTAATGTGGTCGTGGTGTTTGTAATTAGGCTATGGCATGGGGATACGTACATAATTATTTCAGCTTTCTAACATAGGTACTATACCTACATACGTTTCCATGTTTGTAGAAAAGTTAAAATGTAGAATTAAAAACAATACAGTACTATCACTTGCATTATTTGATTTACCTATATTTAGTCATTTAAATGGCTTATTAATGAGGAAAAATGAGAATGATCGCGTGCAGGGAAAAAGCTGTGCTTTCCCTCATAATCTCAAAAATGATGTGGGTGAGTCACTTGTTTAATGCTTTTTAAGTCAGAATCGAGGAGTGTGCATTGCGATGGGGATGTTTAAAGAGGCAAGCAACGTGGCGCTATATTTATGTAATTTGGTCCTTGTTTTGCTACGCTGCTACTACGATGGTGGCACTGGGTTGATTTTACAAAAATAATAATAATAATACATAATATGGTAATAAGATATGTGTGTAATCGGGAGTGTGGTAGTCGTTTAGATAGTTTTAAAAGACATCTGTAGAGACGATAGGTGATTCATCTAGTTATGTAGGTGCATGTTTCTGTCTGTCTGTCAGTGTCTGTCTACGGACTGTGGGTCTCCCGTAATGATTCAATTGGGTCCCTTATCGTCCTTCTTAAGTGAACTAAAGTACAGTAGTTACGCGAACATGGATTCCTCTCGTTGGTAATCCCGTCACAAACGAGGACTTATCATCAAAAAAATACTTGGAATAATGAATTCTATTGAAAAGGAGAAATCTCTTGTATTTGTCTAGTATCTCCGATCATTCCAAGTTGATACACATGTCACTGTGACTACTGGCTATAGGCACGTTGTGGTGGTGTGGTCTGTGGCCTACGTATGTACATAGCTACATACTGTACATAAGAACGATAAGACTGTTTTCTATATCTCAAGTATTATTACTGGACTGGATTTGTGTAAAAAATAAATGATGTTTTACGTGGGGAATCCTATGTATAATGTAGGTAGATAGGTTCTTATGAGTGTATGTGTGTACACACAGTTGGATTTGGCTTTGGCTTCTGTTTCGTTCGGAGATGCATGCAGTTGATAAAAAGGGGAAAAAAAGTATGTATGCACCTCCCATGCGAGGTGCCCCGATTCTGAGGGATGAAAATGTCTTGATTAGGTTTTCAAAGATCCTCTGGCCGAAAAGTAAACCGCACACTTTAACGATTGCATGGAAGAGATTAGTGGAAGGAGAAATCTGTGGATGTTTAAAGTTTAAGACGCGGAAGGAACCAACAACGACCGAACAACAACTGCTGAGCTCATGTTCGAAATTTTTTCAATCTTCCATTCATTCACTGAAGTGCCTTCTTTAGACTCTACATTCAACCTTATATAAGTCCATACCTTGTTTTCTATAGGTAAGGACACATAGGTACACTACTGGAGAAGAAATATGGGCACTTCCAGGCTCTTCTGTCTCACCCACTCATTATGTGACTCTCGAGCTGTTTACTACTTAACTACTGCACTCTCGGTCTTTTTTTTTTTACACACTACCCAATTTTTACTGATAGTAGTATGTAGGCACCTGCCTACATGGTGTACATAGGCAAACCCAATACCAGAAAATAACTAGCTTCATTATTGACTCGTACTCTGTAAACTTTATCTTTATACTTATCTTTATATAAGGCCGACAGTGGATTGTAAATTTTGGGAATTGGATTCTAGGAGCTTTCTCGTTACCGCAATTGCAGATTTCAATTCTTGACTAGTCTCGTTTGTATGTAATGTCACTCTTGTCGGGATATCGTGGCTGTAGATGTAAAGATTAAATGTTTAATTTAGTATGTGTCTAAGGATTAAGCAGAAGGAAAATATTGTCAGTGTTGCAAGGATGCGACAAAAAAATATGCTCGATAGTGTTTTTCCTTTTGATTTCATTTACTTGGACGATTACTGATAACTGTCCGTTAGTTGTTTGCACTGTGTGTGTCTCTCTCTCTCTCAGAGTTTTTAGGTCAGGTTTATTTGATTCTTTCCCAACAACTAGAAGGAGAATTGAGCTAAACGAGATGACAGTGTACATACCTAAGCATCTCTCCTATAGCTGTTGGTTGCACAAGCAGGCATTTCGTTGGATTTGGCTCCAGCCCGACTGTTTAAGAGACTATTTCGAAATCGGGGAAAGAGCCACCAGGAATGTAAAAGAAAAAGTTTAGGAAGGGAGAAAAAAAAACATAATATAGTATTTTGAAGCTAAACAAGGAAATGTCGGGATGGATTTGGAAGTTGACCCATGTGCAACACAGATATGAGAGAAGGGTCAAAATATGTGACCGGAAGTGTGACTAGGGTTAGATGTCACATTCAAACTGAAATCTATCCCTTCTTTTTCTACCAATTATTCTTGTTCCTCTCACTCAGTTCCTTCTGCTAGGCTCTGTAGGTTCCGTCCTATATACTATACTACACTCCCTGTGTGCACTGGCTTCTTGGCTATGGACCACTGCTAAAGAACTGTGAACGAGAAATGATGCTCGAGTGTGTCATGTAACATTTAAATACTTCCGTCTTTCCCTTCATTTGTCATTATTTATTGGGCTTCCCTCCACTCACAGTCAGTCAGTCAGTCAGTCATAATCATTTCAATTATGGACACATACACATTTGACTTTTTACTTCAGTTGGGTTCAAGCCTTAAGTAAATTAGGTACACAAATTACTGTTGCCCCTATTTTATTTCGTCAAATAATGTCCACATTATTGGTTACTAGGACCACAGCACAACTGTCCTGTCTTTAGTCTGTAGTGCAATCATTTTATTTTCATAGCAATTAGGAAGGAATGCATTTTCTCCGGTCCGGATGCCATGTTTGTTTTCTAGCTTATGCAAAGGGGAGGGAAGATTTCCGGAAAAAATATGGCAGTGTTTTAGTTGTTGTGGATTCTGCCCGGTTCTACTCTACTCTCCCTTTCCGTGAGTGCATTGTGTTGTGTACATTTTTTATCTAGTGGTACCTATATGTATATGCATGAAAGAAATTATTTTTAGGAGGTTGAGGGTGCGTAGAAACGCAGAACAAGTTGAAGGAAGTAGGGAAAGTCGAATGAAACAAATAACTGCTCAACTTCGACTAGTGCTCAAGGTTGAATGGTGAATATTGTTAAAATGCCTAAAGGAACCCTTATTGACTATTACCCTGATGCTCGGTTATGGCACCCTCGTTCGTAGCCTCTGCTCGTGTTATTTTTACACTTTTTATTTTTATGGCAAAAACAAGAGCTGTTGTCGTTCCTTCTGCTACTAACTATGCACTGGACATCCGTCTCTATGGATCCTTCAATCCTTTTTACGTGTCCCTAGAGCTCCCAGTTACGATTTACACAAAAAACAACAACACAATATGCACTCTGTATTGTATTTTGAGGGTAATGATGGACGGAAGGAGTCAATGGAATCTACTGTAGTGATGTTTTTAGGGAAAAAACAAAATAAATGAACCTTTTGGGTCTAATTGTAGCAGAAAGAAAAACATATGCTTTTGAAGATAGTTCAGTGTCGTCGCCCTAACCCTATGCTATTATACCTTAGAGTGTACCTATACATGTACCTAATTGTGAAGTGCCCTGTGTATGTACTATTATTTTTTTTACAAGCCATTTACGTGACCTCTGCCTTTATACCACCTATAGTGTACCTATAGCTATGTTGGTATTTAGAATTTAGTATAGATTTGCACTTTGTATGATTACGTGATTCCTTATTCGATCCCCTACCGATTCTATGTAAATGATAGGTACGTCATAAAATTAACTTTCTCGTAGTAGAGGTTTTAGGATCTTGGTATATCCTGCATGCAGATGCATTATTTTAATAAAGTTGTTAAATTGGTAACTTTTTCTGGATTGATAGAGTTCATTGCCCTTGCAAGGGTGCATTCGATTTTAAATTTTTTACACGTTTACCTATATGTACAGTTAAAATAATATTAGGCAGTACTGCAGACAGTTTGCCATTATGATCTGGTAAATATGTAAACAAATTCAAAACACTATTATAATAGTTGAAGGTAAAAGTAACACTTTTAGTACGGATTATGTATGTACATAGATGTACTAACATCGAATAAAATTCAAACAGAAACATATGTATGCATTCCGATTACTTTTCATTTCTATTATTTTCGATTGGATGCCTGACCCAGGTTGACCTTTATTCTAAAAAACGCCATGCCTCAGGCCCTTGAACTCACTAGTCAGGGTTTAACTGAAATACATGGAACATTTTTAGAAAGGTAACTAAAACAATATTGGCCAACTTCAACTTGAAATGGCTTGATCTATCTTATCTTTTTTTTTTTACTACAGATTTGTGTTAAGTTGATTGACAGAACCAGAGTGTGCTTTTTAAGATACTAGAACTACTTATGTTCGGAAGGATCTGGGCTCTTATCAAGATTAGACGTATGCATAGCAGGGTCTAACGTTTCAAGTTGAATCGATCGTGAAGCGTTTCAGTTTCAGTCTCAGTTTGGCTTTCGAGTCATTTAATACATAAAAAGTGTGCCGTGCTGTTATTATAAATAATGTAGATGAATCCTAATCGTAAAAAAATAAAACGTTCATTATTTGTAAGTTTCAAAACGTTTTATACTAATTATGACAACAAGAAATGTTTTGCTTTGGTAGTTACATGCATGCCTTTAGAGGATTCTTAAAGTTGAAGAAAAAAGGCTTACTTTAAGTCACTCATACAGTATCTGTCTGCCTGATCGTTACGAAATATAACTGACTCCATATTTTCCGGATTGCTATTTTGGTGACTCACGCAGACCAGATATGACCAAGCAAAATAGGCCTTCTGTTCCTCCTGAATTTACGACCTTCGCTTGTGTCAATTTTTAAGCAGTAAATTTAAACTCACAGATTAGATACAGAAATGACCAAAAGTCATAGGTCTGTCTGCGGCCTGCCAATCCCCTGACATTTCATGGCAGTACGTACATATGTCTCTTTTATTTTTGGCCGAGAGACATTTTTTGAAAACGGCCAGCTTGCTCTCATTTATTTCATTTATTTCTCGAATTTCCTCATGGTTCATGACACCACCAGGACCAACGGGAAAAAAAACTCTGGATGGACTTTGTCAGACTTTACACGCTTTAACTGTTCTCTCCGGTATATGTAGGTACTATGTATATCAGTGTCTCAGAGTGTACAGATTTAAAAATGTAGTCGCATGAGCACCCCTGGAGACGGATTTTTTTTGTTTTGTTTTTCTTCGGTCTTCATATCCTTATCCTAGCAAGGAACCTTCTCGTTTGCTTTCCTGGCCCAAAGAAAAAAGAGATCAGTGTGTATAAAGTAAAGGAAGGGAAGGTTGAGGAAGATCCAGGAAATTGAAGCTGTGCACTCATTCATGTGGGGGAGCATACTTGGTTCTAACATCGCAGGTTCTTCCTAGTATACAGATATAGACTTGATCTCGATTTAGCACTCACGTCCAAAGAGACCAAATCCATACACACATACATGTACTGCTTTCTGCCTACCTTCTCTTCGCATGTCTGTTCTTCTGGGGCAGAGAAAACGATAAATTTGAACCCCTTTTGTTTAACTGTGTCCATGTCCCGTGAGGCTGTCCATACGTGGCTGTAATAATACTCGTACTATGCATCTCTCTCTCTGTATACACATCACGGATAAGTCGCACGTGCTCCGGGTCGACAGACACACTCGTGAAGTTCACGCCCTGGCCTATGATTGACGGTCCGCTTGGACTTTTCCTTCTCATTACCCGTTACTTCACTCTTTTTTTTCCTTCTTCTCTACCCTCCACGATGGTCATCTATACATATGCTACACTCTAAAGGGATAAATTAAATACATATCTCCGTATTCTTGCGATTGGCCTGTAGTCGATGCACCAGCTCTGGCCGAATTTCTTTTTTCCGTATGGTCAGGCTCTCTCCCGGAACTTGAGCTACGCACTGCCCTACTGCACTCTCTTCCCGAGTCCTAAAACACAAAGACCCCGCAGTGCTCTGCGATTCTCTTGAGCATTAATGACGGAAAGTTGTCAAAAAATGGTTGATACTTCATCCCATGTGAGTAGATGCTCGAATTTTAATTTTAGAAAACAACTGTTACCATACGTTTGCCTATTCGCAACTGGGGAACCATGGAAAGAATGCTTTACACAAGTGTTTAATTCTATAAACTCATTTTTTCAAAACAGTCCAAACTAGTAAATAACACTTTTTCAAAACTTTCCAAAACTAGTTAATAACACTTTTTCAAAAAGGTCAAAACTAGTAAATAACTATTTCCAAAGGTCAAAAAACTATAAATTACCATTTTTAGAACCATTCAAAACTACGTAGGTAAATTACGCTTTGAAAAGGTTAAATGTAGATCAATTTATTGCCTTTCGAATGTTTCAAAACTTGTAGAAATATGAATTGTTGATGATACTTGACACTCTATGCCTTTAACTTTGGCTAATTAGGTAAAGTTAGTCAGTATAGTCGCTGAAGTCACTTCTGGTAGGGATTAAAGGATTTCATGAAATTACATTGACCCACCGAACGTAGAATTGCAAACATGTGTGTGTGTGTGTGTGGGTGGGTGGCTTAAGGTAAAATTTAGTGTGCCGTATAGTTTGTGATATTTTCTATTTCTTGGAATGTTTACTTGTATATCTCGTAACTGCCCCGTGACTGCATGACTGTAAAAAGTACAAAGAGCGGATACCTAAGTTTGAAAAAAAAAAGAATAAGTTTCTAACGGTTCTTTCTTGTGTATTCCCTCTCTTCTCCACGCCACATGATCTCAGATTACGAGCCAAGAGTTCTTTTCTGGACTCATAATGAATTTCCATGTAAAACACATAAACGTGAGAGTTGTTGAGGATTATGAGATGTTGTTTACGGAGGATAACGAAGGACATCCAGCTAGACAGAGGAGATGGACATGTTAGGTAGAGAGTGGATTTAGCTAGTCACTAGATTTACCTAAAGTTTTATGTTGTAACCAAAAAAAAAGCTAAAAAGGAGGAAGAGTGACGGAGAGAGGGGAAGAAAAAAAAAGAGTGACACTTGCTGTTTTTCTACTCCATGCTACACTAATTCCTGTTTGGAAGTTTGGATCATATTATGAAAACGGCCCGGCCGTCAAATTTCAAACATTTTACCATTTCATGTTTCAGGGAAATGAAGAGAGAGAAAAAATAAAGGAAAAAAAGGTCTGTTAGATATATATTATGGACACCATGAGAGAGGACGTGGCCATGCATCAAGGTTTTATATTTTTAGCATGTCTCTGTGTATAAGTTGGAATTAGTTGGTAATGATCTTGTATAATGTCTAATAACCTTCTCAGTCTCAAAGTCCATCATGTTCTCCATGTCCTCAGACTCTAGTATCCTGTCGCTGGCTCGTCTGATAACAAACTCCTTTCCTTTGTCCACTGTTATGTACTCACACAGGGATATAATTGTTGAGGATCCTGAATTGAGGCTATTGTTGACAGACACTTTTGCTTTCGTTATAGTTATGGTCATCCTTAGCTCCAGTTTCTGGGAGATATTTTTAAGCTTTGACCTGTTTATGATTATTTTAAGTGGGAAGCGAAGCGTTAGAGGAAAAAGGGTTTAAGATTTTTAATGCGTGTCCATATCTGCTCGGTCACACACTGACAATCAAGGATCTCACTATGTACCGTACCTTCAAAGGGGCAGAGCTACTAAAACTGGACCAAGGCACATTTTTAGCCTGGCTGGTCATACAAGTGCCGCTCCTATAAGTAAGTACCTACATATCCCTATAATATATGTAACGTAATGTTGTATTTGTATTACGATGGGGATTTACAACTTTTTCCTCTCTTCTTTGTCAACGATTGCATGGTCATCGCATTGTTGTTGTTGACCCGAATATCTACGAAACACTTTTATTTTTAGTCAAAAATAACCCTTCTCTTTGTCCTGTCCTAAAAACGGTGGGATAGACTAGAGGAGACTCGGCTCAGTCCATTTTTCAAACTTTTGTGTGTAGGTACTTACATAAGTACCTACTAGACATGGATTGTACAGCAGGCTTAGGTCCAATATATGTCCGTCCATCTGTTGACTACAAAGTAGCCCAATATTCGAGTGTGTAAGCTACACTCTCTGTGTACCTATCTTTTATCCAAATCTACTCCTTTTTAAACGTTTTTCTTTACTCTTCCCCTGTAACCTTGCATTTTATTTAATGTAGGTACAATGAAAATAAAATACCGTAACAAAATATCATATTTTCCTATTTATGAGGTTACTACCTATAATTATTGGACTTGGATAGTGCTACATATTATAGTGCTTGGATAGCAGTATATTAGGTCCGGTTTGATTACATTAAGCAAAGGCTAAAGGCGAAGAGGTACTTGAGTTGTGGGGAAAGTGTAGTGGTAAAACGCATTGAAAACTGAAAACATTATTTATTGACGGAATTTGTATGACTGACGTATGATCGTGAGCCTTGAACGGCGATTACTCTCAAACAGTTATTTTCCTAAAGGAAATACTGTAATAACAATAAAACACTAATTTTAGATAAATAATGTGTAAGGCCCTGTAAGCTTTGACTTGTAGGCATTCTGAATTGAGGGCAGATTGTAGACAATAGACACTTACGTGATACAGTTTAAGTAGCTCATAGTCAAATCTACTAAAACTCCGTAGGTACCTTCCTTAGGTTGGTGTCATAGGATGTATGTAATAGGAGAGTTGAGTTGAGACAAGGAAATAAAAGTGAAAGAAGGCATTAGCCCTGAACAATGAAATACGACACTCGGCATGTGCATAAGTAGTCATAATGAGTGTAAGAGTTCCAAGTACGCACATTAACGTTAAATATATATTTCCTTCATTTTTCAGTTTTTTTTATTCTTTCAAGTCCACTTTTGCCTTATTCCTTTTTTCGTTTTTGGTCCTTCTGTGTTAAAAATGTTGAGCTTGGAATTATGCGTATTGGGTATTTATGTAATGTGTACAGAAAAAGTGCTTCTAACGCAGTCATGACATGCATGAGTGAGATAGTTCGGTAGTGTCCGGCCCTTGCTTTGATGAATGTGTGGAATAAAGGGAAAAGGGAAGGGTCAACGAGAAAGAAATGTGAAATGTCCGAAATTTGTTCACCTCACAGTGCTTCCTATGATACCCTTAAAAAGTTAAAAATGTAGAAATTTAGATCTGTTCTGTGTGGGTCCATGATGCCTTGGTCCATATACTTACATAAACGGAGGTACTCACAATCAGATCTAAAGGTCCATAGATCGTCCACGTTCACGTCCAGCTGCTCTTCTCAGTCTCAAATGCTCTTTTTTTTTGTTCGTAGAAAACAACTTAACAGCTACTGACCATTTGGTGGCCACATTTTTAACGAGCAATGAGTACCTACTAATGTTGAAGCTATATAATACGTATCCGCTGGTCGTATGACATCCGTAACAGCAGTACAGTACTGTACATAAGTAGCTACCTACCTACTCCATACTGGGTGGGTAGGATTGCATTTACTAGGAGAAGGGAAAGGACGCGTAGATAGCAAATACAAAACGTAAACGATTGTTCCGATCTCATAGAAAAACTACTGACAAGTAGGTAGGGACGTTTAGACCAGGAACATCCCGTAAGAGTTACCGGTTGAGATATGCATTGTGTAGATACATAAGTAGATGGGCTCGGAATGATGAGGCTTCCATGTCAGACTGGCGGCCTTCCCTTCACTGGACGTAGTTGAGCGTGGTTGATAGGCATTTAGGATTTGAAAGAATTGAAAATACCAACAAGGAATTCCTTATGAATATTTATGTTAAATTTGAGACGATTTGTAATCCGCGATTGTAAGTAAGATTTTTTCAAGAATATGAATTTTAAAACGGCAAATACTTGTATGTACAAAGCAGCAGCAAAGCAACTTTTATAGTCAACAATAATGTGGGTTCTCCGTTCGTGGAAAATGTGTATAGGATGATGTGGCATTGTAGATTGTAGCTGTAAGGTCAGATGAGGAATGAATACATATTTTTCTTGGCTGTCAAGCACAAAATCGAAGGAAACTGCTTCCTCACAAAAATGAAGAGCGCACAACGGTGTTCCATGTTAAATACTTTACCTCCCACCACCTCATATATCATCAATGGACAGAGCATACAGACAGACACTTTAAGTCTTCTACCTCATCTTGGGCTCTGCTCTCTACTTCCACACTCTTCTCTCTCTCTTTCAGCTTTTTCCACACTGCACTGCACTCCTGCACTCTGAGTCGGTGAATGAATGAGTGAATGAATGCGTGTTTGAGTCCAAATCCAAACCCTTTTATCTCTTTAGTCTTTTTATGTGCCCTTTTCACCCTTACACACTTTAACGCATTTATTTTTCAACTCTGGCCTTCAAGCCTTCACTTCCCAACTGTTCAAAATAATATGTTGATTTGTCCTTGTTTTATGTTGTTTGAACTCTTTTTTATATATCTTTTCCCAGTAGTGTTGTTCACCCGGGTTCCATTGTGTAGGCTTGTATGCGTATGTACACTCCATATTCAAAATCATCTTAAAATAATGCTTAAAATACGTTCGTATTCCAATTCCTATTAAATTTAGGTTCTTGTAGCTGTAAATTGGAGTACCTACTTTATTGTAAATACTAATAATTAGTCATTTTGTAGCCAGCTGGAGTGGCCGCTATTAAAAAATATTTTTTTTTAAATAGCTTATAAATCATTGTGTAAAGAACGGGATTTTGCCGTTCAATTTTTGATATTTGTTAGTAAATATGGAGTTGTACTTGCTGTACAGATACAGACGCATACAGTGCGGTCGTCGTCCTTCTACCGTATAAATTAGATTTTTATTCTTTCCCACTTAGACGTCGCTGGGGGTGATTCCTTTATTAATCTTGCTCTGGACCCCTGTGACACGATACGCTACCTATGTACAGTATTAGTTACGGTTACGAAGATGTAAAAAGGGTGCCTGGACCCTATAGATAGTCTTTCCATATTGGTAGTACCATTTTTATTTTTGGGGCAGTCTGCAGTATATGTTCGTGTGTGGGTGTATGGATGGATGGACGAGAGATGAAATGAAAGGGTGAAGAGTAGAATAAAAGACGAGATGAATAAAAGGATGAAGTCGTGATGACGGTCAGAGAGA
>JAQFZC010003538.1:0-18482 GCA_034695205.1 Dicyrtoma fusca
AAGACTAATACCCGAAGATTCAAAACCAGGTGAGTTCGATTTTGATTTACCATTGTCACTGGAGAAAAAAGGGGGGTTACCACAGTTACAAGACGACCACAGTTAGAAGCCTTTACCCTAAACTAAGACTTTCAAAAAGGGCAAAATAAGAAATTAACATTTTCAAAATATTGGTAAACTAGAAAGTATTTTCAAAAAGGTCAAAACGAGAAATTAACATTTTCAGAAAGATCAAACCAAGAAATTAACACTTCCAAAAAGATGTAAAACCAAAAACATTACCGTTTCTAAAAGGTTAAAAACGCTTTTTGCTTAGCAAAGATCTTTTCCAGTTCTTAAGTCGATATTTCCCTGTTTTAGTCCTTATTAAAAGTGTTGGCCATATCCAAGCCAAGCCAAAGTTTCCTTGGTTTGACAATTCCATAAACAATTTTTGGAATATTTTTGGAAATGCGTAAATATCCTATTTTACCCTTATTTTTATTAATTATAACATCATCATTAATATGCTTGTAAAAACGCTGTTATGATGCCTATTAGGCTCTTTGGAATGGAAGTAAATTTTCCCTGTTTTTGTCCTTTTTACCTTTACCCCATGTCTTGTCATAATCATCATAAATGACTTCGTTCAAAAGATTTGAAAATTTGTAAATGTCACATTTAACTCTTTTTTGAAATAAAAATGTGAAATGTGTCCTTTTAATAAGTATGATTTATCATGTTTTACCCTCTTAAAAGTGTTACATGTTGGTTTCTCATCTTTGTCCTTTTATAAAACGTTAACTGCAACAAGTCAAATTCACATCTCCGGGTCTGGTCATGTAAAAATATGTTTTCGAAATGTGTAAATATAATGTTTTGCACTATTTCGAAATGTAGAAACCATTTATTTTTGCTTTTAAAAACAGTACTTACTGTTATGTTTTACACCCTCTGAAATATTATTGTCCCACTATAGGCCCATCAGTCCAGCCAAATTCAAATTCCCCTTGTCTTGTTCATCCTCATGTAGAAAATATGTTTTTCGGAAATGTCCAAATACCCCATTTTACAATAAATTATTTGTATCTCTAGATTTTTTTGAGCTATTTATTAAATCATTTATTTTTGTTTTTAAGAGCATCCTGTTTTACATTCACAGAAGCGTTATTTTTCCGTTTTTGTTCTTTTTGAAAGAGTTGAGTTCTCGTCAAGCCTAATGCCAAATTCAAACTAAAGACTGAGAAAATATTTTTTGGAAATGTGCCAATGTAACTTTGTAATTATTAGGTACTTTGTAACTTTTGTGAAATGGAAATGTCATTCATCATTGCTCGTAAAAAGGCTTTTATGTACTACGTTTTACACTTTTTAAAGTAGTAGTTTCCCATCTTTGTCCTTTTTGACAGCGGTGGTGGTCCGTACAAAATTTGATATATGCGAGCCTCCAGATTTGGCACATCAATTCATCAACTTGTAGTGTCTGCTGCTATCGTCTAAATCCATGGTTCCCTACCAAGAAGCAGGCTAAAAGTAAAAGTAAAGAAAGACCACACACACACAACGCATTTTAATCCAGTCATAAGTCATAGCCATAGTAGAGTATACTAATAAATCATAAATTAATTAAATAATTCCATTAGTAATTCCTGAACCCATCAGTTACCGTAATTTTTCTTGCAATTCCTTATTTCCACATTCATCAATTTAATATCTGTAAATAAGTATATATACCTAGGCTACCTCTTCTATTCTAATAATTCTAAGACGTCTAAGACGTCTAAGAAGTCTAAGAAGTTAAGGCTGTATTTTAGCCTTTAGCGTGTACCTACGGAGAAATGATGACTTGGTAATAATTGGTAAATCGTAATTATTTGTAATTATAAATAAAAAATCAGTGGTACTTTCAACTTTGTCATATCTTCATTGTCTTTTGGCTAAGAGCTAGCCTAGTTTGACCTGACTTGACTGGTGGTAACTGAAATTACTAGTAACTATAAGTAGCTAGTTTTTGTTCAGCATTAAGAGAATATAATTACATTCTAATAAACACCCAAGTGTCATTTTTAAAAATATCTATATACAAAATAGTCGGTTCTTCTTCTTGATTTTTAAAATCATTTCCTCGTCATTAAAAATCTAATCTAAAGGCAAAGAAGGTGTCAGAATGATGAGCGTATAGAAGGAATACAAGTTGACATTTACAGTTGACAGTACAGTGATCTACAGATTACTTGAACTTGATCTTGATAATGTGCTACTTTCTTCCATTTAGTGTACACTAAATAAAAATTGAAAGTTTGAAGAGACATCTCTTGAAATATCGTCATTGAAAGCCCAATTTACTCAGCTACAATTTGCTATAACTTCATACTTGTAAACTTGATATTTATTATAGATATTGCAGACGATCAAAGATTGAAGGGGTGGAATTACAATTAGCACAGTTGACAGTTTAGTCAGTGCTACTCTGCACTTTTTTTAAGCTCTTCCAGTTCATTCCGATTCCAATCACCAATGCAATTACAAATAAAAAAAATTATAAGATAACAGCTATTAACAGGGAATCTTATCAATTATCAATGCACGGTACAGTCAAGAGTGGAAAGTCGAAAGTTGACTTAGTCAGTTGTCAGTAATGATCGATAATGACCGGTTTAGGAAGTCATAGTACAGACAGATAAAAAGTGTTTCATGTTATCAGTTTCTTCTTCATCAAAAAATAAAAATACAAGTTGTTCGTTCGTTCTTCGTTGGTTGGTGATCTCTGCTGATGATCGAGGCATTGGTGATTTTGTGATTGCTATTAAATCTGTAATTGCCGATTGATGATAATCAAGATCAAGACTCGTCTTTCAATAGACAAGTGTTGTGTAAGTAAGTTAATTTTATTTTTGCGGCTTTTTATTTTTAACTTTAATTAACTTTGTAGTACGTTCGGGGAAATATGACATTGTTTCGTTTGTAATTGCAAAATGTAAACCTATTGTACATTTTATGTTCATATTAGTTTTGGTTACAGCCTTGTTTTACATTCAGAAGATAATTTTTGCTTGTAAGATTTGGTTTGTTGTTTGTCAACTGTGCTCACCGTCACCGTTGAAGCGATAAGAGGCAGTTAACAATAATTAGATACATTGTACCTGTAAGTATGCTTCAAGTGTTTTACAAATCTTGTTTCATGATTCAGCTAATATAACTAATCTCTTTTTGTTTGACACTATTTTAGAAGCAGACAAGTTGAATCCTATCTCACACAGGAGGAAGGTAATCAAGTACAATCCTGAACACTTAAAAATGACCTTTGACCTAATTCATCGGATCCATTCATGAACCACCAGCCACCATGTGATATCTCTATCTATATATCCTGTGCAACTGCACTTCAGCTCCAAATCCAATTCGATTTCACAATCAGAATCAGCAGCTATCCATACAGAGTGAGGAGGCCTTGGGATTGAGAAAAAGACTTGTGTTTGTTGTTACTTAATTGAAAATTGAACATTCAGCATTGACCCGAAATAAAGTTGAAGTTATCGAGAAAAGAGGAGTTCTCAGTACTCAGTTAGTGACAAACTGTTTTGTAACCAGATTAAAAAATGTAAGTCATTAAGGACTGTGCGTCTCATCAACTCGTCGTCGCCTTCTCCGACACAGCTATTAACTATGATCAATGATCAATTAGATATCGCTCTTCGCAGATGTGAATGAATCAAGCGCTAGAGTTTACGCACGGCACAGTAGTACCATAATGCAGTGCCGCTTACTCGAAATTTAAAAAAACATAATAATTAAATATCATTACGTCAAATTCCATATCAAAATTAAACGAGCCTGAAACTGGATCGTAGAAAACAGTCGTGTCATTAATTATTACTCATCTCTCAACAAATTAAGCTTGATCGAGGGTGTGTGTGTGTTGTAAATTGTGCTCGTGAATCCTAATTTGTTGCGTTGAAATGATTTTTGAAAATCGAAGTCAAGAGAATTTTCTGAATTGGCCTCTGTGTAAATAATGAGGTGGTTTCGTCCAAAATGGGTGATACGACGCATTTTCCAAGCATTTTTTCTCTCCATTCTGTCAATTTTAATTCTAGTCGGAGGAGTTGCTTATGTCTACTCCCTCCTCCCTACCATCACCCCAGTAGTACCGGCAAGAAATTATTCTTTAATCCGACTGATATCACTTGACACTGCTCCCAGTAAATATATAAATTCAAATGCAGTGTCAGCATCCGAAGGAATTGATGCAGCTCAAATTATTTCGTCCACAATATCATCTCTTTCACAACCAGAATTAATTAATCAAAACAGTAATACTATTATTAAAAATAACAACAATGTACAGACTCAAGAAGGAAAAGATCAGAAAAAGAAATCTAAGGACAGTGTATCCATTCAAAATCAAAATCATGTCAATAGTGCCGTGAGTGGTTCCAGTATTAAAACGAGAACTACAGATAAATGTAGCATTTATACTTGTTTTGATATTTATCGTTGTGGGAATCTGGGTCAGGATACATTATCCGTATATATTTATCCAATCGAAAAAATTTTTGTGGATGGACGGCCAATTCAAAATAATTTATCCAAGGAATTTTATCAAGTCATTGATGCCATACGAAATAGTCCATTCTATGTTCCTGATCCGAACAAAGCATGTATATTTGTGCCAACCATCGACCTAATGAATCTTTATTTAATCTCTTCAACCACTTCACCAAATGATATTAAGCTTGCTTTGTCAAATTTAGAGTTGTAAGTCAAGTTTATATACTTTTGACCTTTTTTTTCGGATTATTAATTTCCTCCGTCATTTATTTATGATGTTCGTATTAATTTTTGAACTCCCTTTGTTTTTTTTTCAGCTGGGGAGAAGCAGGAGAGAATCACTTACTATTTAATTTATTTCCTGGTTCATTCCCATTAACTTCCATATCAGGTGCTGCAATTGTAGCATCCACTGAATTTTCCTATGAATCCTATCGCCCAGGATTTCATATTCCTTTAATTTCCTATAACCCTATCTTACAGGGTCAACACTATAATTCCAGTAATACATCAGTTACTAGCAATAGCCATAATACCGTGTAAGTCAACTACTACCATCTCAATTACAACTTCCGTTTGTCAACATTTTAAGTAATGGGTCAATTAATTAAGTTTAAATTTTCACATCTCTATTTAATGCATGGGTACGCACAGAGGTAGGAAAATACTAGCCGTCTCAGCTCAAGGGCTTGTAAAACGTGAGCAAATAGAGGATGATGACATTCTAGTTTTGGACTTTTGCTCTCATCAGCCACTCAATTATACCATTAGATGTAAAGGCAATCAAATATTTTATTATCCTGAAATTCTCCATGTAAGTTCAATCAATCAATATATGTACCTACCTATCAATATACATAATTTATTCATAAAAAGACTGTCATGAGGATTTGTTCACGCTGACTCCTGACCGATTTCAGGTTCGGATCGATCCGATTGATTTAAGCATTATGAAAAAATATTTATTATTGTTTGTATTGTTCAACTGTGCCATTTCAGAAAACCGACTTCTGCCTCGTGATGAAGGACGTGGCTCATCCAACTCTGTGGGATGTGATGAGCGTAGGCTGCATTCCTGTTATTGTCCTCGATTTGCAAAGGCTTCCATTCGATGACCTCATTGACTGGCGAAGGTTGTCATATTTTTTGATTTGTACCAGGTCTTACTTATGTAATATGGGTAGATGCCATATGGAATATTAGCCTTCATGTTCATGTGCCGTCATTATGCTTACATATATATGTATATATAAATTAGCTTTCAACCTTGGTCCCCAGCCCACCTAGCACAGTGTGCCGGTAAATCGGTACTATGTTCATTCAACTTTAAGATTGCTTTAATAAGCGTACCTAGTATATTTGCCAAACTGGAAGTAATGTAGGAACCTAATGTGTTTGGAATTTGTACGAATTCCCAATCCCATGCAATTTCCAATCTATCTACTGAGCTACTAGGTAGGTATGTATGTTCAGGACTTAGCTACCCCACAGTTGTTTGCTTCTATTGATTCACATATCCACTTGACTTTTCCATCCAATTTCACAGCGTGTAATTGACTTGACTTGGTTTTGGTGTTGGCGTTGGCTTTCTAGAATACTGAAGCTAGAAACCCCAAGTGCTTTCCTTTCCTGTACGTACAGTGCTAGTGGTAGGAAGTTTATTGACTTTCCTACAGTTACTCTGCATTAGATCAATATTGGTTTACGTGACATGGACTTTCTTCTCAGTTTCTTATTTCAATTAATGATAATAGTCGTAATGTACTGGTTTCGTCTTAACGAAAGTACCTCACTTAACTATCTTTATGTGGGTTGTTAGGACCGCGCTAGAACCAGCCGGCAAATTGGTTTTGCATGGACTTTTACTTTTTATGTCTGCGTAGAGCTTAGAGAGCTTCAGTTTATTTTCCCAGGGAAGGAATATAGATAGACTGGAAGGATGTTTCCATATAATTACTATCAAATTTGAGATGTTACAATTTTGGCTGCTTGCATTTTCTTTTTGGTTTTTACTTTTTTGGTTTACCCCTGCAGGAACGGGATCCTGATGTATGAGAATCAATTACATGAGCTGTCCTCAGTTCTTCGTAATGTGTCACCGGAGAGGAAAAGAAGACTCAAGTCACAAGTTCAGCTGACATTTAAGAAGTATTTCAAGAGTATATATCACATTACCAATACCGCTCTGGAAGTCATTAAGAACAGAATCTTCTCTCATGCTGCAGCACCCATTCATCAATGGAATCATAACCCCGAAAGTGTAAGATGCTTTGATGATTTAATTGTCCGTGGTGATTCTGTCGTTTGTGTTAAGTAGGAACCTATGTTACGGTGAAGAGTTAAAATAAATTCCCTTCTAGTATTTTACATTATTGATTACAGTGACTGTTTGTCCATTTGATTCCCTGGGTTATTTGTTGTTTCCGTATATTTATGGGATGGGAGGGAGCATTGCAATGTATATTTTGTAGTAGTGTTTTATTCCTTCATGCAAGTAAGTACCTACGTACTTATGTATGTAGCTCTCGTGGTACTTACCTATGTTTGGATTTCAGATGGTGAGACGTTCGCCAATCTTCAATCCCATGATAGCACCGAAAACACCCGGTTTTACAGCTGTGATACTGGCTTACGATAGGATGCCCAGCTTAATCCAAGTTATTGAACGTGTGGCGAGTGTACCTTCTCTAGCTAAAATACTGGTCGTCTGGAATAATCAAATGAAGAAACCTCCTGGGGGTAATGATCCATTCAAATTCTTCTCTCTCTATGTCTGCCGGCTCCCTTGGAACCTTGAGTAGATATTTCCCTCTGATTTTCAGTTTCAGTTTTCTAAGTTCCACCTCGTTACGTTTATTCCTAGCATTTCTATCTTTAATCTATATATTTATATGGTCCTAGAGAGACGTAAATGTGCCATCAAGTTTTGTCGAATCCGGTAGAGCTATACTGTTCTGTTCTGTATATATGTGTATAGTATACAGGCGTTCCTTTCCCTACGTGCCTGTTTGTCCGTATAGTCATAGCGTCAGCAGAATTGGTAGTGCAGTGGTCGTAAGTAGTATCTCTCCGTCTTCTTCTTTCACTTCTTCTTTAATCCAGTACTCTGGTAGATTCAAGTAGATTGTTAGAGTTGTAGAATGTAGATACGACACTAGCTAGCTAGACTTAGACCAGACGGAACTTAATATCTTTACTTTACTTGGTCTTTCTGTTCCGCTTGTCTGACCCTTTTCTTTCCTTGTAGGTATACCGCTTTCTCAATTTATGTCGACTTATATTTCTAGAAATCCAGACTTTCCTTTATTTCTTCGTTTTTCTCACTTCTAGCCATGTATGTACTTACTACATTTTGGTCTCTAACCATTTTTCCACTTTCAACTTCACATTTTCTTTTTTGCTTCATTGGGCTTTCCCTTGGCCTTGCTAGGTAACAAGCTACCGATCTTTCAAGGCTGTCGATATATTTCGACATGACATTAGATTTTTGAACTACTAGGTCTGTATCAGTCTGCTGGTTGTGCGTTTGATTGTAGTAGAAGGAATGCGACCGACGATTACGATTGTAGTGGCTATCGAATTGTCCATAATATGACTTATAACAAATATCACAATGTATGTACTATAACGATGGACCATATTGATGTACCTATGTAAACTGGGGAAAATTACGCTTGCTTGAAAAAAAAACAGTGTCAAAACAAGAAAAGTCACAAAATATTGTACCGTCATTCTCATATTTTTATACTTTCTTTTTTCTAGCATTTGTGTGGCCTAAGATTTCCAAGCCCCTAAAAATCATTCAAACATCAGCAAATAAAATGTCAAATCGATTTTATCCATATGAAGAAATAGAAACGGAAGCTGTCTTTGCCCTCGATGACGATATTATTATGTTGAACGTGGATGAAATCGAATTTGGATTCGAGGTGAGTTTTCAACTTTTTCTATGTATACCTATATATTTTTCTTATTCATTTTTTTCCCATCAAAAAAAAAAGGTTGAGGAAAAAGAGGTAGAATCTTCGTGTTCTTATCTATTGAAATGATAGAAGAAAATGTTCCTTCGAGTTTTCTGTAGTCACTGAAGCCTGACTTGAAATACAACTAAATTTATCGACGTTGGAGTTTAGAGGGTTTATGGAGGCATTATAGTTTTGAAGCTAACATTTAGTTTGTATCTCTATATTCTACTTTCTACTAGACTTTGGCGTATCTCTCTATCTGTAGATGCTCATTCTCACTCGAAATAGTCGTGTTAAAATAAGTTTAGGAGGAAACGAAGCAGGAAATGTTCCAGTGAAGCATGTGTGTGTGTAGGGGGGCTTTTTATCCAGAATCCAGATCTAGCACGTTCAGAGAGCTCAGTCCGCAGTATGGTATGGTTTCTGTCGGTGTCGGGTATTCGGTCCGGTGGGTGCCTCCTCAGCTCAGTCTGCATTGAAAAAGCTGCAGTTTGGCATTTATTGATTTTGAGTCATGAGTTTTCTATAGCTCCCTTACTTCTCCTCTATTACCTTCAAGATTTATGTTTGCACTCTCTCGTGAAGCAGACTCATACGGTAGCTTGACTCATAGATAGTAGTAGTCATTCCAAAAATTTAGCAATTTTTTAAATTATTGAAATAAAAAACAGCTATAGCTCACATTGACAGCAGAGACCATTTTTACGCGTAAAAATCTACGAGCCATGAAATCAAAAATGATAGATTCTCTTCCTTATATTACAAACATGCAAAAAACCTAGCTGGAAATAGTGCAGTGGTCATTATTTCGACAAAAAAGTATTATTTCTAAGGAAAATAAATGTTTTGTAAAATTGAGTTTTTGAACAGATCAATTTTTCCAAATATATTTATCCATAAAAAGTCACAACCACGAAAATTATCTGCTATCTGATACTTAGATAATTCTGCATGGAGGGAGACAGGGTCACAAAGGCAATGGCAATGATGTTTGTAGATAGTACTTGGGAATTATTAATGCTTCGAATGTTGCTATTTCAATGTAACATGTAACTCATGTTTTTGAAACGTGTAGTGTGTAGTAGCTCATCTAGTACAGCTGTAGATGTCTGCCTGTAGTTATTTTTTTTGTCTAGTGAACTTCGTTGTGTAAAATGTAATTTAGTAGTTCTGTGTAATTCAGCCTTATTTGGTTCGTTGCGTTTTGTCGGAGCCGGAAGGACAGAAGGAGCTGGAAGGGAAATTGATTTTTTATAGCTTTCATATTTATGAGTTTTATGGAACAAAAGCGGATAATATATTTTAGTTTTATTGCTTATTTAACCACATAGTTTATAATGTAATCCTGTTCCTGTGTCGTAATTTATAGGACGGAGAAGTTACGAAAAAAAAATCGGTGCTGGTTCTAGTTCTGGTAGGCTGGTAGGACTTGGGACAGTCAGTTTAGTGGCACGAGGCATGGTTATTCTCAGATAATATGCTGATGAGAACTGGAATTCTAGAATGTTAAATGGGGAAATGAATGGGATGAGTGGAGCGGGTGCGGGTAGTTGAGCATTACAGTAGGACATTAAGTGTAGGTATCTCTGTCCTACTGACTATTGCTGCAGAAGTTGAAATTAGTTGAGTCTGCAGTGAGTGTGATGATGGTTGCCATCGTAGTATGGAAGGCTGGAGAATGCTAATAAGATAATGCCTACATAATACGATGATAAATTATCCGATTCTTTTGTGTACATTTCATGTTACGTCTGCATCGGATTGGATTGGACCGGGGGATGATGTCGGTATATTATAGTCTTGGCGTGAATTCCCGGATCGAATTGTCGGCTTTCCAAGTCGTTCTCATGTTTGGGATAATTCAAGTCAGCGATGGAAATATGAGTCCGAATGGACCAATGAAATTTCCATGGTCTTAACTGGTGCAGCGTTCTATCATAAAGTAAGTTCAATTTAAGTGATGAAGGAATTTATATATTTTATATATTTCAAATCCTATGTCTGTGGGCTTTGCTCCTTTTAAAGTGCGTCGAGTTTCGTTTTGCTGTGCAGGCAAATCCTTCTAATTTATTATTCAGCATTTTTACTGCTGTAAGAAATTACTTTTTCACATTTAAAGAGTGTCAGTGAAAAGAAGTACCTACATCTCAAAATTATATACCTACGCATTATTATTTCAAAATGTTTTAGACGTTCTTGCCAGCGTTTTAGTGTCTACGTCAATTTACTCAAGTCTCTTTGTTTGCTTTTAAACAAAAGTTGACCAAATTGTAATGTGTTGGAGAAGGATTTTTTGTCGGTGTGCAAAAGTGTACTTCTTTGTATTAATGACTACCATAATGGTTCTTCCTACTTACAAACTACTCACTTAAGTACCTACCTATGTATAATAGGATATTTAGAAATTAATTTCTTTTATGTTATTTTCGATTTTGTATTGTTTCGGAGGTGGAACTAAGAAAGACGGAAATGCAGAAAGTGCAGAATTTATTAGACTCTGAATATTTAGACATATCATTGAGTGTGTGTGTCACTAGTGAGCAAAAAAAAGTATACATATAGATCGTTTGGTAGATATATAGCTAATAGTAGCCCTGTTCTATAATGAGTATCTGTATTCGTGAATGAATAAAGTTTGAATCTTTGAATGAGGATTGCAAGTTGTGCAATATTTTACTTTTTACTGATGTTCCTGGTCTTTTGTTTGTGCGGCATTTTTCTTTTTTGACTGTAGTTTTGGCATCATGCCTACACGTACGAGTTACCCGGCGATATTCGTGAATGGGTGGACGCTAAAATGAACTGTGAAGACATTGCAATGAACTTTTTGGTTTCTCATCATACTGGAAAAGCGCCTATCAAGGTTCCTCATTCCTTTCTCTTTTTGTACCATTTATTTATGTGTCGTTTTGTTTTGCAGTCCTGAAATCATGTATTTTCATAAATCCTTGGATTTTCTCCTCTTATTTCTGCATTCTCATTTAAAATTAAGGATGTGGAAAGAAATGATGGGATATGGTGTTGAAATGCGGTGTTTGCCGTTGGCAGGATACCAATAAAGACAAAGTGTGAAGCCCACTGCCAATGCCGGAGCTTGGCCAAAAGCTGGCTTCGGTATCGGTGTAGGCTGTACTGTACTGATAGCTCTTCATAGATCTTGGATTGTGCTTTTACCATTTGTATATCTCATGCATAAATAGAGTTGGAAATTACTTTAATTAAAAGTTGGTTATACTGCAATTTTTTAAAAAAATTGGATTTGTTTGTTATTCCAGGTAACGCCAAGGAAGAAATTTAAATGTCCCACATGTTTGAATAACGAAATGTTGTCGACGGACACAGGTCATATGGTGGAGCGAACTGACTGTATAAATAAATTTGCGCAAATCTACGGTTACATGCCTCTCTTACCCGTGGAATTCCGAGCAGATCCTGTCCTTTTCAAAGTTGATAGCCTACCGAGTAAATTGAAGCGATTTAATGATGTTGGGAGTTTGTAATTGTATCTGTATATCATATAGTAATATAATATAGTGTTCTAAGAGTTTACCATAACCACAGTTTAACAAAGTACGAGGTCAGAGAACGGTCAGGGTGTGTCTACATTTTATATTTAATACTGTTAAATGTAACTGTAATATAGTTTTTTGTAGGGGAGATGAAGAAGAAACAAAACGGTGAAGAAATGAATTTTTGTATTCCTAATCGTAACGAATGTAATTCCTATTTTTCATACTTGTTTTAGACGGGTCATAGGATAGTAAATTTTTTCCTGTGTTAGTATTAAATAAATTAGACTAAGTTTTTAAGTTCAAGTTGTACTGCAATAATAATATACTTATATATAGTCAACTATGTTTGATGCAAAACTTGGAGTGAAACCAAGAGGACGTATTATACACACTACACTTACCTACCTATGCGTATGTGTTATTTGCTTGCATCATGATGGCTTGGCTATCCGTTGCAGCTTATAGAAGTCATTAATAATCATAATGGCAGCCATAAATCATTTTAATTAGTATAAATTATATGGATTTTTATTATTGAATAATCATGGCTTTTGTGGAACTGTCAAATTATATTTAGACTAAACCATTTGAAATATAATGGTTACTAACAAAGCAGCTCGGCCAAAGGATATATTTCCTTATGAAATAGGCCTATACTTTTTTTTTGTGACCAGGGATTGTTACCGCACTATCAAAAGTAAATAAAATAGCCATTGACGAGGTAATATATTTTTCTGGCAATAAATCCGCAGTAACGACCAGCTCTACGTCGAGCTGGCTTACCTTTTAATTTTACCACTAAACGGAAAGTCTTAATGTGATTGTTTTTAATTAAGCAAAGATCTAAACTAATCGCTACTCAGCTGCACTGCTATGCAGAAAAAAATAAAGTTACTACTAATACAGAGTATAACAACGGAAATAAAAGTGTACAACGATAACTATATTTAATATCATTGTCACCTACTAATTTGAACAGTGTTACTGTTATTAAATTTCGGGTATGAAAACTTATTTGCGTTGCTCAGCAATATTGGAAGCCGAATAAAATCGATTAAACTGTAACCTGTAACTCTGGGTTAAATGAGTGTCACAAAGAATACAAACAGAATACAAACTGCGTTTACTTCTTTAGAGTATCATCGGCATCACAACATCATTGTAATAAGTGTGTTGCCTCTGCCCTAATCACTTCATAATATTTCGTAAATTATCTTAAATCCTTTGATCTTGCCGTTCTGAAGACTCAGAGAGTACCGTTTTAAGGCAGACAGGGGATATAAAATGTTGCAAATTATTTCCTATACCCACACCTGTGTAAAATCACTAAAATCCTGATGTATTAAGTCATGTTGGTTATTGTACCGATACTCAGTATCCAAAAGACTTTGTCTGCATTGGCCTTTTACCTTTTATTAGAATCATTGTTACAACAACATCTATCCTTTACAACAGTTTACTAGAATTTAAGTATTAAGAGCTGAGTTAAAAGTGCCAGCTCATACAAAATTGATTGAAACCCAGTAAAATGGTACTGAAAATAGACAACCCGATTTATTCAGAAAAATTACTTTATTTGTCTGGAACAGAACATAAATACGTGCTTTAAAAATCCCACTTTCATACAAAATGTAAATAGTGATATTAGTAAGGCCACTGCAAAGCATAAAAAAGCATAATACCCATATGAACTAATATACGAAAAACTCAAAATTTCAAAAAGCTGTCTGTGGCAGTATAGTAACTGGCTAGTAGTGTTCCATGGAAGAAGTTGATTAGGATTTTTAATAAAGCATTAAGAGCGTAATTTAATTTGTTTTGCGTAAAGCATGTATTTCCATGGGCATAATTACCCCGGGTAAAATAATTATTGAGCATTACTAGGGCGCGTAAAAAGCATTATTAAACATAATTAAGCGAGGTATAAGTATAAACTGCACAATTGCCAGTTTGTCAGAATAAACCTTGGGATTTGATACAAAAAGCCTTCATAGGGGCACCGAGAGATTTTGACTCGGAATCAGCTGATTGTGGAAGCGCTTGCTTTGTATTCAGCCAGTTGAGTTTGTACAACTTCTGGAACTTCTTGTTGGGGTTGCAAGCAAAAATAATATAATTATATTTGAAGTACTCAAGCAAGTACTTTAAGTAATTTCTTGCATCATTAAATGCATACTT
The DNA here is from genome assembly GCA_034695205.1 of Dicyrtoma fusca. NCBI lineage: Eukaryota > Metazoa > Arthropoda > Collembola > Symphypleona > Dicyrtomidae > Dicyrtoma > Dicyrtoma fusca. The sequence continues at coordinate 14,186 of JAQFZC010003538.1, forward strand.
AATTACTTGCCAACTTGTACAGTTAAAAGTTGAAATTTAAAACAGTGCTTTTGTGTTGGGCTTTGGGATTACAGAGTAATAATTGTGGAGCCTGGCCATGGCAGCTAGAATTTTAAAGTGTATAGTTTTAGACAGTAATTCATTAACGAAACAGCATTCATTAGCACGTTCTCTGCTAAGACGGAACAATGCTACATTCCAAAGGAAATCACAGGGTACTTTAATTACAAGACAATTCTCAGCATCATCCCCTTTGGTAGGTTTTACAATAATACTTCCCTGTATTTCGAAACAGTAAAATTAATTAATATACTTCGATGCCAGTTTAATTTAATCATTACAAAGCTTGTATGAATTACTAAATCAATTAGGTACCTATTATCAAAATTACCAACGTAATGGTTTTAAATCAGTAATTACTTACTTAATTACTTTACCAACTTTTTGCAGCTCTCTGCTGAAGAAGAACGTCCAAAATTTCCTGGTTCAAGGGCAAAATGGACAGAAGAGTTAAAGTTTGTTCAGTCCGATCTATACGATGGGATTCCGGTGTACAGAGTTATGGACAGTCAGGGTCAAGTGCTTGTCGCTAATCATGATCCTCAGGTGATTTAATATTTTATGATTTGATACAAATGTTGGAGGACATTGGAATACCGAGTACATTTTTGTGCCTGGAGTTTAATTTTTATTATTAATATTATTTTCAGCTGCCAGAAGACACCGTCGTTAAAATGTACAAAAGTATGACTTTGCTCAACACAATGGACCGGATCCTGTACGAATCTCAACGGCAAGGACGAATTTCCTTTTACATGACAAATTACGGAGAGGAGGGGACACACATTGGGTCAGCTGCGGCTCTGAATCCTGCAGATATGGTTTTCGGTCAATACAGAGAAGCTGGTATTCTCATGTGGAGAGGATTTAGATTGGACTCCTTCATGAATCAGTGTTACGGGAATGAACTTGACCTTGGAAAAGGTCGTCAAATGCCTGTCCACTACGGTACAAAGGACCTCAATTTTGTGACCATTTCATCTCCACTAGGAACTCAACTGCCTCAAGGTTATTACTATAACTGCTATCAATAGAGTAGTAAGTTTAATTATGCATGGATGATTAAGATTATTTACTAACTACATTTAACCTGATACCTGTTTTGTTATACTCCACAGCCGTCGGCGCTGCATACGCTTACAAGAGAGCCCAAAACGGACTCTGTGTTGCTTGTTATTTCGGGGAAGGGGCTGCCAGTGAGGGGGATGCCCATGCAGCCCTTAATTTTTCAGCAACTTTAGAATGTCCTATTATTTTCTTCTGGTAATAATCAGTATTCAGTATCAATTAACTGCTTTTAATGTTCTGTATTATATACATTTGCAATACATAGCTGGTGTTCAGTAGTTGTAACGCATTTTATTCCAATTATAGTCGCAACAATGGATACGCAATCTCAACTCCTACAAACGAACAATATCGTGGTGATGGAATCGCAGGCAGAGGTCCAGCCTACGGTATTTCTTCAATCCGAGTTGACGGGAATGATACATTAGCCGTTTACAATGTAATGAAAGCAGCTCGAGATATGGCCATCAAAGAATCACGCCCAGTGTTGGTAGAAGCCATGACTTATCGAATTGGACATCACAGTACGTCTGATGATAGTAGTGCTTACAGATCCGTAGATGAAGTTAGATTTTGGGATAAAACAGATCATCCCATTTCAAGGTTACGTCAGTACATGGTACGTCGCAACTGGTGGGATGATGCCAAGGAAGAAGCATGGAAGAAAAAATCTAAGACGAAGGTATGTTTTATTCCCTTTACTCACCGCCCATCAATTAATTTACCTGAGAGTTAAAGTGCAGTCATTTTTCGGAAATAAAAACTATTGCATTATATATAAATATAAGTAAATACAATGATAATACTGATTTGTTGATACTGACTGCATCGCACAGGTAATGGAATCCTTCGCTCGGGCCGAAAAAAAATTGAAACCAGATTGGAGATTAATGTTCACGGATGTTTATGAGAAGATGACACCGGGTTTGAAAGATCAAATGAAGGAAATGGAAGAACACGTTGCGAAATATGCGGATCACTATCCAATTCAAAATTATGCTAAGAAAACTGGACCGCTGGAATAAATCAAGTAGGCACGCCTCGAATTACGTAATCTACTGGGATCATACTTTATGCTTACTTACGTACAAAATGCAATAATAGTAAAACTTATGGAAGGTGCAGCTGAAGAAATAGAACAGAGTATGTTTTAAGAAATCAGAGCTTTTTAATTTTTGTTCAAATACAGTGTAACAAACTGTTATTTGAAGGCAGACTATTCAATTTAAAATTACTTTATGATAATCATTGATGGCGCTATTTAGACAATTTAAGTACTTACATAATAATAACACGAATTACAACAGTTTGTTTTAATTATTTACAAAATTATATTACTCAATCCTATACTATTTACAAAATTAAACTTTAGGTAATATCGAATCTTGGGATTCAAAAATAAATATTTTAATTGAACTACTACCTATACAGTGGTAATAATTATGTATTTACATATGTGCCCATTCTCGTGTATATTGCAAGGTTGAAATTCGTTGACGGTGAGCGACTAGTATGCAGCCTGAAGTTCATGTTTTTAATGTGGAAATAAATCATGTGGATTATTCATTTCCCGAAAAATCTAATTTGTTTACAACACTATTCTTACTCGGCCTTGGGCATTTCTCGCTCAGATTCTTTAGCCCAAGGAAAATTAACGTGACATTTCGGCAGATAATTTTCAAAAACACTCAGGCACTTCTGCCTGTCCTGAACTCCCGGAAGATCGTACAAGTATAACTTTTCGAGATCACTGCAAAAAGAAAAACATTGTAACATTGTTAAAACCGCTGCACTGCACTGGTGACATTTTATTTAATGTAAAGAAATTAATGATGCAGGTATTGCGCATTATGTACGCAGCTTACAAAATATTTGATAAAGCCAGGATTCCATCATCAGTCACATTTTGACACGAGGACACTTCCAGATCTCGAAGTGAAAAGGTCAGCACATTAATATGGTACAGAGCATCGTCATAAACGTAATCACATTTATGCAGCTTTACCTTTCTGATCTTCTTAGTGGTTTCTGTAAATCCAAAAATAGATTATGAAAATAAGTAACTTTCCAAGCATAGCAAAATAATATTTCGACCTTCATACAGCAGAAATTACAAATAGAACTTAATGGTCTTATTATAAATCTGACAACTCGCTACTCGTTGCAAAAGTTTAAAAATTGATGAATTGCACTTATCTTTTGCTTTAAAAAGCAATTTTTTATGAGATATCAATCATTATAATTAAGAAAGGTTGTAATTAGAGTCATATAAGTAGCGGCATTCATACAATTAATTACAACTTCGTATGTTATAGTTACATAAGTATATGTATCTTCATAATGCGGATTAACTAATTTAACAGTGTTGTTGACTCACCAAAATATTTGAAACCTCCTCCAGACATAGAAATACTGGAATCCGATGCATCCACCTCGACAATAGCCGGTCGGACATTTATGGGTGGGAGGGCATTGTAATCTCTTAGATACTCGTCACTATTCTCAAATTTGACTGCTGCCCCATTACGGAGCAGCCATTCAGCACAAGCTCGGTCTGGTCCAACCTCCCGTATCCGGGCTTTATCGTACCTGTAAGCATCTCATTGAAATTAGCATATTTTATGTTGCGAGTTATACACACACATTATCTACAACTTTAACACACTCACAGCATCAATAGTGGCACGCCCGAACCCTGTTCATGAATTATCTCGAGTCTTATCATACATAAACCAAAAGTAAAGAAATTAAGGAGTCCAGAATTTCCCTACTGAAATCTTCAAATCATCACGAAATTCTCTTTCTTACAAATTACTGGAGCAATGCATGGTGGCTAATGTAGACAGGGGCAAAAAGTTGACACAAAAACAACCAAAAAGGACAAAATTTCGCATGTTCACCATCCACCTACGATTTCTGTTAAATCCATCAGAACGAACGCTGGAATTATGAATTTAAAAAAACCTTACCAGCATACCTACTATGTACTACTTCGCTATATCATAAAGTTTCTTTCTCACTTTCCTTTTTAATTTACGTACCTAGGTAAGTAAATCTAATACTATTAAAAGAGCTGTCGTCCGACGTCCGGTGGTGTCCTGTCCGTCCATAGGATTTTAACATTGCAGTGTCAATTTAGTGTGGGGGTCGCCCATAAATTACCGAATGC